>QLOS01002154.1:0-11430 GCA_003313725.1 Russula sp. MG48 | reverse complement strand
ACGAATCATACCTGAACTCAAAATCAACTATTTGCTCTTCCCTCCCTACACTTCAGACAGCGCATGTATCGCTCCTTCGTATTCATGACGAGCGTTCGTGTTGCCGTGATCGCATTTTCGGCCTCCCCAGTGTATTGTTATGACTCGACAAGGCTGTACAACAAGTTGTGAGTGCGTGACTTGTACGTTTCATCGCACGCGCGATTGCTGATGCAGCTCCCGTAGTTGTAATCGTGTCTACCCTGCGTTCGTCGCGAGTCACTACCATCCCCCGAAACCGCATATTCGCACGCATAGCCATCAAGCTTTCGTCATCTCCGATTACCCTAACTTCGTCGTTACCAACTACGTTTAGTTTACCCCCCTCTGTTACTCGTCGCCACTCACTACGATTATCGACTTTAACCTGTATCATTTCGGTGCCATTTATAATAATTGCCTTATAGTCATTGCCATAATCTCTCCCTTTCCCCCATACACAGGTTGTTGTCCTTGGTGTTACGGAACTCTGTTTTATTTTGGGACAATTATTTCCCCTCGATCGATGGGTCACTGGTCACTGTATCTACAACTGTCTTTGAAGCAGCTATAACAACTGCGTCATAACGCGTGCTTCCATACTTGCAACATATCCCTGATCCTTTCATGTCTAAGGGTGGATGGGGCCGTGGCATTGTATTTTCAGAAGGTAAAAAAGCATCCTAATACTGGGTATGGGTATGCACAGACATTAATAAAGTAATGCTTGTCGCTTGCATTGTTCAGGGCACATGGCTACTGGAAGGGGCTGGATCTGCCAGTGGCTGGGGAGGGACGGGGACGGCCGTTGTACCGTTTAGAGATCCGTCCCAAAGAAATTTGCGTACCCGACTTGCTAGTTCCTCCATGTCTTGAAGCGATGCGTCGGAATAGCATACTATGAGTTCGTTGGTCCCATAACCTTTCGCGGATAACTCGTCGAGACAGTTTCGAAGAGCGTGTAAATCAATTTCTTGTGTTTCACCATTTCGGAAGGTGGCTTCACAGACAGTTAGGCTTTGCAACTCGCATAGCCGCACTAGAGGTGGCAACCTTGCGACCGGGCCGCCGCCAGGCTCCATTCCACACAACGCTCGTAGAGATTCTGAGCCATGGATACAGAGCTCGCGCAGGGATGGTAACATACGAAGAAGAACGTCCATCCCGGTTGCAGAGAGCACCAACACGCGTGCAATGGTGAGTGATTGCACAGCGTGAAGCGGGCCTATGCTGGTTAGTTCGGACAGGATCCGTTCAAGGGCGTTGTTATTGTCCTCTTCTTCGCATATGAAATGGACATCGACGGTGGGTGAAGGTGCGTCCTCTGCATAAAAGAAGCGTGGTAACGTAGCTCTCGTCCAGCCCTGCAACCGTAGGCCACGTCGTTTGTGGTCATTTGTCTGAAAGACAATAAGACTACGGATTGGGTCACCTCCAGAGAAGTGACGTCCAAGTGTGGTAATAATGGGGGCAGGCATATGCCACATTGAGCCGAGGATGAGAAATTGGAGGATGAGGGAGGCAGTTAGAGGGATATCTATGGAGCGAAGAAGAAAAAAAACGTTATGAATATGCGAATCTCCATTGGTGGCGTTTAAATTCAGGAGAGAGAGGTGAGGGAAGGAAATCTGAGAAATTCCTTCGACGAACACCCCCCCAGAGAGGGGAATAGAGTCAAGAATAATAGACTGTAAGGAGGACGATGCAAGCTGGAAAATGGCGAGAACATCTCTGATATTGAAGGCTGCCACGGAACGCAGCTCCAAATGGGTAAGGTGTGTACAATGGGGAGTGATGTCTGCGGGGATGACTTTACAGCGTTCAAGGACGAGCGTCTTGAGGGGGTATGTGCACTGGGAGAAGATAGTGCTGGGCACATCGAAGACAGTAGACCGAGGATTGTCACCGTAACCACGTAGGGCGAGGTACTCGAGCTGAGAGCTTGTGGGGCGTATATCATCAAAGGCTTTGGTGAGATGTTTGGATGGCCCACTTCGAAGGTTGATTTCCTTTGCGCGATCCGAGCTGCGTAATGCACGAGATACAGCTTTGAACATACAACGTATACGGTATGAAGCGTCGTCAAATTGTCCGCCCCCAGGGGTTAGATTGGCCCGAATAGAAATATGCATGGGTTTGGAGCGCTCAAGCATGGTAGTCGCTAAGTAAGGTGTCTTGAAGGCAATGTTCGACCAGAAAGGAGGATAGGCGAGGGCGATTTCCCGCCACACATGGCAGACATGACTGATGCGAACGATGTGGAGCGCAGTGAAGGCCTCATCGTTGGATTCATCGGGTGCCACGCAAAAGGCAAATATCTGGAGAAGGATTTCTGTGGGAAGGTGATGAGCAGGGCTCGGTGATCTTGACAGCTAAGAGGAAAACGTGTTAGTCAGGGGAGGCAGGGATCTGAGAGGTGAGGATAACGCACCTGAGTAATAGAGGTCATTGTACGACTGACTCGGACTGCAAACGCAATGACTCGTGTTTGTTGGTTTTGGTTAGTAATTGAAGTTAGCTAGAGGCGTGGCATTGCGGCTCAACGGCCCGTTCTCATAGGCGCTAGCCTTGAGTCGGAATTCACTAGCAAGCCTCGGGTCGGGTTTGTTTGTTTCACCGCACAAGATGCAACTTGCGTGGCCGAGGCTCGCTGCTAGGTCGCATCGTCTACTCATCACCTCCTATTGTCACCCCACTCTTCTACCCTTTCGTAGTTTTCGCCCTAGTGCCGGTAAGCCTTCCACTCCAACCTCCTCCGTATGACCCTTATTTCGTTACGATAGCGCGCTGTCATAGAGATATCACTCGCCCGGAGCCCGGAACTGGGTAAGTTTTTTTTTTTTTTCCGAGCAGTCTCCTTATCTATCGACTTGTTCAACTCTCCTCTAGCATCAAGTTGCATTTTCGTGATTCAAAGGGGCAGCTTATCAAGACGGTTGAAGCCAACGAGGGAGATGACATCCTCTCGATAGCACACGAACATGACATCGACCTAGAAGGTGCCATTTCCGTCATTCTTTGTAGGCCTAGCTTTACAACTTGTACATATGGTAGGTGCTTGTGAAGGGTCTGTTGCCTGCTCCACCTGCCACGTTATTCTCTCTCCAGAGCATTATGACCTTCTTCCAGAGCCTGAGGACGATGAGAACGACATGCTGGACATGGCCTTCGGACTCTCTGAAACAAGTAGACTTGGTTGTCAGGTCCAGTTGACCAAAAAACTCGATGGTATGACTGCCACACTTCCAGCTGCAACTAGAAACATGTTCGTCGACGGTGCGATACCTTTTTGCTGTCATATTCAACGCTCATTCGTTGACCAGGGAAGAAGCCTACTCGTCACTGACCGAAACACGTCCCAATGGATCTAGCTCTACACCTGGGGCCAACGTTTCTGGAGAATTGCATCACCAGCTACGGGTCCTCAAACCACCTCGCTTGTACAACGCGAGGCGATCAAGTGCATCAGAGCGCCTCACATCGCGTGCATGGCTTGTGCTTAGCGATGATACATGTTTTACGACCTCCAGGTCGTTCTAAAATGATTATTGATACCACCTCTCTCATCAACCTGCCATAGAAATCGGTGGAAAGTGCGGCATTGGATATGTGGAATGTAGATTGAAGTTGTTCAAGTGTTCAAAATACTTGTTCATTGGCGGTGAAGCCAGTCACACCAAATTAGGACCATCATGCATCGTTAAGGCTACTGAAGTTGCCGTGACGCTGGGGCAATTGCTGTTACGTTACATCGGAACGATGGGAGCACTGCCCTTATCAAGCGCAGTTCGCAAGCTTGGCAACAAGTTAGTTGGCTGCGGTGCACGGCGAGAGCATACTCACCTATAGTCATCTCCGTTCTGAGTGATGTACCGCACCCAGGGTAAGGCCTGGTAGCCACTCTTCTCTACGACCTTCAGATAGCGAACTTGGATCCCAGAAACGGTGAAATAGGGTATCTCGAATTTAACAGTAATTGGGGCCCTTTTCTCTATGTCTTGCTCTGCAAATTATGGCTTTCAGAATCACGTCGCCCCAAATTACTCTTATCAAACATGCCTGATTTAACACTGGGTAGCCCAAAATGCGCGCGCATCAAGAAATCGCGACCACCACCCAACTGCTTGATTTTCCAAACAAACGCTGATTTATCGGGAGCATATTGAACTGAACCGGTTGAAGCCTGGATGTCATAGGTAGGAGTGACTCGAGATGCAGGACGCTAAAAACCTACTCTGAACTTGGGGGTGTCAGCGTCGTCCGGCACGGGCACATATATCTCCACGTTATTTGCTGTACTCCGACGCTTGAACTGGGCTCTGCACTTCACCATGTATTCAACCCTACTCCCTCGATGGTGTTCTACCGCGGCTTCAACCCATATCAGCGGTTTCACCGCTTGGGAAAGGCGGTAGGACATCAATTCGAACTCGCCGTCCGGAGGGATAAATGATATCGTTCTGTCGTTTTCAAACCGTGACAAGCGCACGCACTGGTGGAACTTGACATCCTCAAGCTCTATTGACTTCCCACGAGACGCTGTAAACATGGGTTTTCAAGGGGTCCAGGAGGAACGAGAACAGATGACATCACTCACTTCGCCCAGTCGTCTCAAACATAACCTTATCATTCAAGCCGAGTCTTAACTCAGGCATGCCAGAGAGATAGCACTTCATCTTAATGGCGCCTAATATTTCTGACCGAACGACGTTGCCGTTGGCGTTGACCTGCTCATACATCGTGCATTGCGGACCATTACACGGTCTTGAATAGGACGCACCAGCAAGTTCACACTTTCAATGACGTCCAAAAACACCTCATTTTTGCGATACCTGATCCCCTCGGAACGCCATGACACAGCATTGGTGACAGCCATTGGAGGACGAACTTGAATCTCCAGTTTGTGAGACTCCTGGGTGATGTACCTGACGACATGAAAGCATATGGTTCCCATGCGATTAACCGTCTAAAAGCTGGTAGGACTTACTCCTGTAATATCTTGCTCTCCGTCGTTTGGGGATAGCCAAAATCCATCATCTCGTCGAGGAGCTCGTAAATGATAACAAAATTGTCGCGAATCGACTCCTCCTCCAATTCTTTAAAGTACTCGACTAAGACTTGAGAAAGGCGATGAAGAAATAGAATGATCTCGGCTGCGTTGGTGTTCCTCCTCGACAAGGCGAGAACTAAGGTACGACCATCATGGAGTAGAGTGAAATTCTCTGCGATACAGTCACTCACGATACAGATTTGAGTGACGGATGTGCATGTAGTTGACGCCCTGATTAGAGAAGCACGGGGTCACTTGCTGTCCTTCCTCTTCGATTTCGAGAACGAGGGGAAGAAAGCGTTCAATGTAGGATGAGGGGACATCGTCACGGTAAGAACGTTGGATTAGAGGTTTTCCTTTGAGGTCGAGAATAGCAATGAGGCTAGTCATCGTTCGATACTCGTTCGCGGCCCCACCATCATGCTAGGAATAAGCTACCGCTCATCCCCCGCCCACATCACGTGTAAGCTGTCACGTGTGATACAGTCAAAAATAAGATAGCACTAGGAAACTCCAACTGTGTTGGTGTAGACCTTGCTGCTGCCCAATCAAACAGAAAATGGAAAATCTTACATTCCAATTTGAGAACGATGGCACGGGGAAGATGCGATCACACCAGCAGAGGAAGCAGGTTTTTTTGCCTCTGAAATTTGTTTGTGGATCATTGATCTGGAGAAGCAAGCTTGAAACACAGAAGGAGCAGACCTCTGTTGCTCATTAAGATGGAACACCCAAATGGTTGATGATATCCAGTGGCAAAACCATGCCAGAGCATTTGAAGCATGATCCAAGTTAGGAGGACCATCCGACAAGGCCACAGCCATCAACTTATTTGCATTGTCTTTTGGTTCACAGTCACACTGGCAAGCATTTTCCACAGAAAATGCAGAAGTTACACTCCTGCAAGCTGAAACTACCATGCCCTCAATTGATCCATGTGAGCTGAACTGAGGCAGATTTTGAGATAGCAGATTGGATGGACACCGATGACCGATGTGTGCATCAGGTAAACTCAAAATTGCTTAATCGGACTTTGAGTGGCTTATTGTCCTTAAAACCAAAAACAAGACAGATAAGACAAATAAGCCAAAAAATTGGCTTATTTTGTGCTTAGTTTATATTACATAAATTGGGCATAAAGCAAAACTAAGGAAATCTTATTTGTTAAGACAAATTCAGACAAATTAAGGAGAGTTCAGACACCAGGAATATTTATTAAGAGGAATTCAGACACTACAAAATACACTAAGATAACTAAGAAGAATCCTAAAACTAAGAAACATAACAAGAAGCATAAGAAAAAAATCACAAGTTAAGAAACATTAAGAACAATACTTCCTAAGTTATTACCACTACATCATTCAAGTGAGCAGACACTCACACACTGGAGGAGTGCAGGCACTCACATGCTGGAGGGCAGAAGCTGTGGGGTGTCAGCAGGGGTGAAACCAAATGAATGAGCACAGGCACTCACACACTGGAGGGCAGAGGACGCAAGGTGTCCACAGGAGTGAAACTGAGTGAGTGAGTGCAGGCACTCATGCACTGGAGGGTGGGGGGTGTGGGGTGTCTGCAGAGGTGAGACCAGGCAAGTGGGTGTGGGCACTTGCATGCTGGAGGGCAGTGGATGTGGGGTGTCAGCAGGGGTGAAACTGAGTGAATGAGGGCAGGCACTCACTCCCTGGAGGGTGGAGGATGCAGGGTGTCAGCAGGGGTGAAACTGAGTGAGCAAGGCACTCATGTGCTGGAGGGCAGAGGGTGCGAGGTGTCTGTGGGGGTGAGACCAGGTGAGTGGGTGCGGGCACTCACACACTGGAGGGCAGAGGATGTGGGGTGTCCACAGGGGTGGGACTGGGTGAGTGAGTGCAGGCACTCAGACACTGGAGGTGTTACACTTGAGCTCTGAGTGTATTGATGTTGGTCTGTTCGCTGAGTCTATTAGGCTGACTTGGACACTGCTACATCAGTTAGTTCGCAAAAAACTTGTGTCTTTTTGGTCTTGTGAGCCTGTGGCACAGGTTCACAAGCTTCACAAGCCCACAAGTTCACAAGATGATGAATATATTTTCATTAAAAGATTCTATGTACAATCTAAGATAAATATATATAAAAAGGAATATGAATGAAATTGTTACTGCAACTGCAGCTGCCTCCACTGCCACCACCATGGCCACCACCTCTGCTGCTTCCGCTGCCACTGCCGCTGCCACCGCCACCACCACTGCTGCTGCCGTTGCCACCGCTGCTGCCACCACCACCACCACTGCCGCTTCCACCACTGCTGCTGCCCCTGCCACCGTCACCACTGCCACCTCTGCTGCTTCTGCCGCTGCTGTCGCTGCTGCCTCCACCACTGCCTCCGCTGCTGCCTCCGCCGCTACTGCTGCCTCCGTGTTACGATCTCTGGTACGCTTGCTATGGTCCGGACTATTTATTTTTACCTACCATGACTCCTGCAATGACTGATGTGATCTGGCTTGGCAGCGCAGCCTGTGACCAGGCTGCGCTCATATGATACTGCCTCGCGTGACTTGTGACTGATACTGATACGGCACAGCCCTCTGCTGTGCACTCTACTTACGCTATTGGCTGACCCTTACGATGACTCACAGATGTGACCCTATGTCACATCTAGGCTGTACTGCATCGCTGTTGTGACTCAGATGGCAGTAGCACGTGACCTCTCCTGTAAAGCCTATATAAGGGCTCTAGTTTACGCCAGTCAAGCCCTAAGCTTGACTTAGTTTCACAATCGACTAAAGTCTTGAACCTCATCCCTGCTTCCTCTCTCAGACATGGTCTAGCCCTCTGAGAGCAGTAAGAACTCGCTTCGTCTCACACGCCTCTCTGAGTCGCTGAAAGACTCAGCTCTGGATCACATCCCTAGATATCATCCTTATCTAGATGCCTATCTACTTCGCGTTTACTCCAAGTCCCTCAACATCCCCGCGGTCATGTGGGAAGGATCACGTTACCTTCGTGCTCAAGCAACTCGCACTCAGTCACTCGCGCATAGGCACGTGCTCTCGCATCATACCCACGTGATGCGTCTCACACACAGTCTCGTATCGCACAAGTCGTGCTACCGGCCCATCGAGCCATAACATAAGTCAAGCTTCCTTCACCATTGTGGATGGTGCGCCACCACATCAGAACTCACTTGAAAGAAGATTATCCTAGACCACCCACGATCTGCATGTTCCAGATACTAGCCTCCACCGACGCAGTAGAATTCGTCCCAGGAGCAGCGAAACACGAAACTCGTCAAGAAAGACACGTGGGCTTACACGCATACTTCTGCAGAAGCCAGTACTGCCCGTATCACGGCACACAATAAAAGACTATACCTGGTATAGCAAGGAAGCCTGCACACTTCGCAGCAACACTGGAACTCAACACATACGACGAATATCTCCGTCGCTTAGGACACCTCTACGAACGAAAATTCGTCCTTGACAGCTGGGGTCAACAGATCGACCAAGCAGCAGACCAACACGAACTTATTTGCCCAGTTACATGCATAACCGCACCCACAGAGCTCCATCGATCCCTCCAGATCGAAGTAATAGTCTTTGACCAAGTATACAAAGAGTGGCAAGACGAGTTTGTAGCCCTTGAAGCAGCACTCGCCCTCTTACTCCTCATCCAACACTCTGGAGAGGCAACGCAGGACCCATAGGTATCAAACACCAGCAGAAGTTGACCCTGATCAGCTAGCAGATGCTCTTGCCTGGACTGAAAGACAACTCGCCCGGGCACAGAACAACGTCGAAACCCACGCACACGTTTGTCAGTACACGTGCATAGGAGAATATAGTGACGTCCACGTACTCCTGGATCGCATCCTCCTAGAAATCCACACATTCGCGCAAGAACTCGAACACATCGTTAACGCCTACTTCGAGGCAGCAGGCTTTCCCATATAAAAGGAAGGAAAGTAACCCTGGAAATAATCAGGGCTGACATCCGTGCGGACGCACTCACCAGAGTCCCTGTCAGAAACCAGGACGACCTCCCAGACTACATCAAAGGCGAAGCCTATTGGCGACGCAATCAGCAAAACACTCATTGGTGCTACCATATCCGCCTCTTCACCGTGGTAGGAATTGTCGAAAGACCTATCGAGTACATCAACGACAACTGGTATATCCTTGACTACAATCAAGGAAGCTACGTCACCAGCCTCGTGGGACTTCTCGATTGAGAAAACGTCAATGAAACAGGACTAGGCCACAGCTCCCTCAGGCCGGAGTCACCAGAAGCAATTGAAGTAGACCCCCCTAGCACTAATGCATCCTCCTTTCAAAGCGCAGACGAAGGAGAAGAACCCACACCAGGGCCAGTCCCACAAGCCATCACACCCCTAGAAGAGTTCCTCAGCACAGGGCTCCAAGACATAGCAACGCTACAAGGGAGCAACCCGCTCCAACCAGAAACGGGCGCAACCCCGCATTTACTACAGATCGCACACGTGGCAACACAGCCAACAGCACCACTGCCAGTACTCCAGCCACCAAATCCACCAGCAATGGCTGCACCAGCACCGGCAGCAGCGGCAGCACAGACCAATGGATGACTTAAGGGGAAAGAACCCATGACCTTCGAAGGAGATCGCGCCAAAAGCGAGAACTTCCTCAGAGAATTCAGGCTTTACAGGATCCTGAACCGAGCTGATGAAAACATGACCAGCCCGTATGCTAGGGTAGCCCTTGCCCTATCCTTCATCAGGGGGCCGCTCGTCGACGACTGGGGAGACGCACAGTCTGCCAGTCTCATAGAGAAAACCATGTGCACAGTCAACAGAATCGCGGAAAATGATGAAGCCCTCTGGAATAGCTTCGAAGCAGACTTCAAAAGCCGCTTCATGGACACGGCTAAAGCCCAGAACGCCTACAACAAGCTCATGGCTCTCCAGATGCAGGGCAACGATATCGACGGATATATCGCGGCATTCAACCACTACATCCACAGCTCAAACTGGACGATGGGTGACCAAGGAACCCTAGAAAAGTTCAAAAGAGGACTTCGTCGAGGTATTGCCCTCAGTGTCATGAACTGCAAAAACATCCCTACGACCATTGAAGACTGGCAAGAGGCAGCCAGAAAGGAAGTACTCAGGAGGGCCCAGATTGACGCAGATCTAGGACCAGCGCCACAAAGAGGACGCTTCATCCCACGCCCCACCTTCTTCAAGACGCAGAGCAAGCCGGCCACGAAGCCAAAGAACAACGGCTACGCACCCATGGACGTGGATGTGGCGCAAACAAGCACGCCGCCCCGCATGGGAGGACCCCTCACCGATGAGGAGCATCAGCAGCTCCGCAAAGAAAACAAGTGCTTCTACTGTAAAGCGGTAGGACACACGGCGAACAAGTGTCGCAAGAAGCAAGCTGCAAGACCACCGCGCACAGCGCGGGTCACAGAAATACAAAAGGAAGAGCTCGCACCTAGCAATAGCGCAAGCCAGACCAGCTCCCAGATGGCAACCAGCGATGTCGTCACCCAGATACGCTCTATGACCACGGAAGAGCGAAGGGGCATTTATGATACCATACTTACTGAAGATTTGGATTTTTAAAGAAGCTCAATCTATCGGCCTGGGACCGAGCTTCGCACATATGTACCATGTACGTGTCTCATCGAAATAGTGTTAATGTTGATATTCTCTTTTCGAGCACGAATGGGAAGGCCAAAGAAAAAGCCCTTGTAGACAGCGGGGCAACGGACAACTTCATAGACCAGAAAACGGCGCGACGACTGCACCTGATCCCCTGCAAGCTGAAAGAACCATGGCTACTCTACAATGTAGATGGCACCGAGAATCGCAGCGGTCGAGTAGTGAGCTACTGCGACCTGCTGATATCAAGAAACAAGAACAAGAGCATCCAGCACTTCTTCATCACCAATTTGGGAAGGGACCACATCATACTAGGGTTCCCATGGCTACAGCACTTCAATCCGCAGATCAACTGGGCCAAGGGGCACATCGGCGGCAAGCCTTTTACTGCCAAGATCACCAGCAGGTGGGCCCCAGATCCCCCAAAGAGTCTAATGAGGTATGCACAACTACTAGGAGCCACGCTAAAGGCACAGCAATGGGAGGAAGGGGACACGCTTATCCTCCAAATTAACCGCACTAACATAGCACAAGAATGGGCCATCAATGTCACACCCACTGAGTGAGCGTACCTCCACAGGCGAAGGAGGGGGCGTAGGCGATGCTGGTGACTGGGCCCTCGAAGGTAAGAGGTCTGTATACCTCTCGCACGCAGGCGTGCTCTTGTGACGTCTGATAGTAAGCTTTCCCTTGCCTTTGAGCATGCGCTAGTGCTCTACAAGGGGGACGCGTGGAGTCTGGCAAT
>QLOS01002145.1:545-16823 GCA_003313725.1 Russula sp. MG48 | reverse complement strand
GGGCCAGTCAGACTACATACATGCTACCTAGGGACTATTCTATACCTCCAATCCAGATTGCCATACGCAAATTATATCGTAGGAAAACTCCCATAAGGGGAGGAGACAGTGTGACACAAGGGGGGGCAGAGAAAGGGAACAGGGGAATGGAGCGGGGACTGACGTTGGTCCGGGGCATCGCCTTATGCTTAGGAGGGTATGGTAATTGAATTAAGGTGGTCGTTCGGGGCAGAATGTGGGTGGTCGAGGCGGCGCCTCTGGGTGTAGTGAGAGGTGGGGAATTACTTTGTAGGGCCCCCTGTGGCGCCTTGGTTCTTCGGCGGTGTGAAACCATGAAAGACTGGATTTGCAGGTCTCAAAGCGGGACGTTGAATGAAAGAGGCTGTGTAGACTGAATGTTGGGACCCTTCTCCGCTTGGGGGGTTTACTCCCAGGGTCGTGGGCTTGGTAGGTGGGGCAGGGCTTTTTGTGGCACGTTTGGGAGGTGTTTGTTTCCAGCGCTTGATGGTAATGACATGCCCGAAGGCATACATGGTCCGGTGGCGAAGGAGGCTTGAGGCGCTCGTGCCATCTGGGTCTTCAAAGGAGACTGATAGGGAGGATGTGGCGCCAGGGCTGTAGGTATCTGGGTTTCTGACCCAGGAAGGCTTCTGGGTAATGGTGAGGGTGGCGTAAGCAGGGTTCTCATTGATGAGTGCTTTGTGCACTTCATCTGGGGTGAAGGCTCCTCTGTTGGCAGTTTTGCCAGTGGGGACTGCGTTGAAATGAAGCTTGGACCACTTGACATTATGGCGGAGGGTGGGTAGGGTTTGGGGGGCCGATTCGGCTAGAGATGAGAAGGAGGCTTGCAAGGCCTCAGCGAAGTGTGGGAGGGCGGTGGTGAGTTGATGCGCCGTTGTGTTGGTGCCACCCCATATCACCAGGTTTCCCTTTGCAGTCCACCTTGCGGCAGACATGCGGACTGGTGTGGGGTTATTGTGGTCCAGTGTGGCGTTGATGGTGGCGCAGATGTCTGAGGGGGTAGGCCTCTGGTTGTCTGGCCAGGTGTAGGCTGCAGCTTCCACCACCACGCTGGGGCGTTGTGGTGTAGCGGCCTTAGCAGCATATGTGGGAGGGGGGGCAGGAACCCTAACTGGTGTGGTTTGGGGTTTGGCGGGGTGTGCAGGGGGGTTATTCTGTGCTTTTAAATCCTTCCTGACATCTGTGGTAGCTTTGGCCAGGTTGGCAAGAGTGTTCTCCAGGCTGGTGAGGCAGATCTGGAGGGCATTAAGTTCTTTGACAGGGGCTGCAGTGGAGGGGGGGCTCTTGGGGAGTAGAGCTTGGATGAGTGGGTCATTTATGAGGAGATTCAGGATGTGGGCAGAGGCCCACGCACTCTCATCATGGTGCATGAGCTTGGTGGGGTGCATGTGTTTGAGGTACGCAAGGCATAGGCCAAGCATAGCACACAAAGAGTCATGGTTGGGAGGGAGTAGTTTGGTCAGCTGTTCTGCTGGGGCACAGAGGAAGTTGGGGAGGGTTATAGTTTGCATGGTGGGCATGATGGTGGTGCAGGTTCGAGGGCTCTGGGGTGAGGCTGTTGCTGCTGTTGGGCTATGGCATGGGGCATCCATCAGCAAATTGGTCAAAAAATTTTGGGCATTTTTGGGCATTGCTGGAGCCCAAAATGTTTTCCGTGTGTTATGATGCTTTACAGGCATTTATAAGGCAGCATAAAAAATTATGAACCATTATAAGGGACATTATGAGAGATTATGATCCACTATAAGCCATTATAATGGACATTAATACACATTATAAGAGATTGTGAGGCGTTATGAAGCGTCATGAAGCATTAGGGATCTGCACACTGGGTATACCGTGGTTATGATTTTATGTGGGGGATATGGTGTAATGCGGTGTGATGCGGTGAACCAGTGTCATTCCAAAACCTGCAGTGGCATTCAATTTGGAGGCTCTATGGCAAATACCATAGCACAAAAACATTATATTGACACATAGCTATGAGACAGAGTATGGAATGAATAATGTAAACCCTCCCCCCTGCCACTGGCGCTGCTGGGGCGCGGGTGCGCATCCACGCCCATAAATGTGCCCTGTAGCGTCGTCGTCGTCACAGCCGACGCACTGCACCCTCCAGAGGACTGCGCTACGGCCGGCGGCAGTGACCAAGGTAGTGTGCACCACGCCAGCACGTACGTCCATTCGCTGCCACCGGTTGCTTGGCTGCACGTGGTGCCTGAGGTGCCTGCGCCGAGGTAGAGCCCGACGGCAACGTCGTCCAGGGTGCTGACATGCGGGATGAAGATGGGAATACGGGAGGAGGGACAGACCACCTTGATCGGTGATGGAGAGCGTGGAGCAGAGGATAAAGGGTACTTGTACTTGGAGCTGCGCTGCCGCTGCACCTGGCTTGCTCGTGGAGGGATCGAAGTGGTACTCCATCAGTGTGAAGCGTCTGTCAGGCGGGACAAAAGAGAGCGCTTTTGAACAGTTTAGTCTATGAGATGTGCGGGCGCTGTGGTCAGGGCAGCTCAGTGCATATGATGGTGCGAACCAGACACAGGGGTGGAAGAAGGGCTCGGCGATGGTGTGCACATTGGTAGGTGTGAGTAGGACGTTGGGTGTTCCTGCATATGGGTGGTCAGGTGGCGAGTTGCAATCAGAAGGAGAGTGGACGCCACGCACCTGAGGATTTGCAATTTACGCAGATCTTGCCAAGCACGCTGCTCATAACAATGGACCCGCTCCTGAGAGGTTGTTGAGGTAATGCCGAAAAGGAGTAGTCCACGTACTCACTTGTTCACGACCGCATCCACGATATGAAGAGTTCGTGAAGGGCCCAGTGAGCCTGGACACACCGGTGACAGAGACTTTGGTTATGAGCGATGGGGGAAGAACAATCTCTTGTAGCGTGTTTGGAGAGATGGTAAGTGGGTGCCTGCCCGCATCCAGGGTCTCTGACTGCTCGCCCCGGTATCATGAGACTTGAGGAGTGCTGTGGTCGCATCGGTGAAGGCCAGGCATGACTTGGTGGGAGCGCCGCACACCCAGTCAGGGGGTATAAATTGATGTCAGCAAACGAGAATTGCTGGTGAAGACCACAAGTCGTGTCGGTATAAGTGTAAGCTCCGGAAGTGGCACTGAGGGGTACCGAGGAATTCTGACAATGAGGCATAAGTAACAGATAAAGTGCATAAGACGGAGAACATACTCGAGTGCTGTCAATGTCCATGCCACACTGGAAGGCTTCACTCAATGGTGACGGATGCTCAGGAAGAGGCACCATTGGGAAACCAGATGGGAGCGCGTGAAGCGGCGGTGAGGCTGGCGTGTATAGGGGTGAGACATCCATTGAGCTACTTGAGACCATGTCAAAATCAAAAACTGCCAGGCCCAGACTGGAAGAGATCGGCCCTGGTGTCCTGGGCTTCACGGGGAGCGTGACTACTTTCTCCGCCGTAATTGGCTGTGGCATCGAAGCAGAACGACGCCTGCCAATCACGGCTCCTGTGGAGGGTGGTGCCTGGGCGGTGATGAGTTCTGGGGGAGATTCGACCCCAGGATTCTCATCCCGCATAAGCGAGGGGGTGCCATGCTCACTTCTCATGATTAGCGAGGCGACCTGCGTGCTACGATCATTGCGCCAGCAGGTGCCTTGACGGGTGCGCGCTGTGGTGGAAACCATGCTAAGAGGTGGACGACGCACAGGTTTGAAATGATAGTCAGGGTTCTGGAGAGCATGTGCGGCCTTTTCCTGCTTGGTGAGAATCTTATACTGCTCGTGCTCTGCAGCAGACAGACGACGCCACTCCTCTCCTGCATGCTTCGACAAAGTCTTGTCGCTGCAACTAGACCTGTCAGAGGAATCACTCGGATCACGCGCATGCTTGCGTGAGTATTCACAGCGGAATATGATGAAAGCATTCTGGGGGCAAGGAACCCAGTCAGGGTCACGCTGGCGATTGCGAATGGCGCAGCGGTCCGAGGAGGAAAGGTGAAGAGATGGTAGATAGATCCATATGAGAGCCATCCATGTGGTCGACAGAGGAGTCAGGGGATGGTGGGAATGGGTCAAAGGACAGGATATGGTGGGATTGAGAATCGTTTGAGGATGTGTGGCTGAGTGTAGGAGATGATAGCTGAGAATCGTTGGGCATCTTGGTTGGGTATGAGATGTTGCTGATGTCTACATTGTCGTCATCACTGTAAGAGGGTAGCCAGCCTGAGATGAGACCCTCCATGAGCGACATCGGTGGTTGTTAAGGGTAATAAATATACAGTGGGTGGTGGCAGAAAGCCAGTGGCAAGACGGTCATGAGCAATATGGAGTAATAAGAAAAAGTGGGAAGATGGGTCCAAATGACGGGGAGTTGGTGAACAGTGTCAAAGCTATCCCTGAGCGTGGTGCAGTGACTTGACCAAAGTACTTGACGAGAATGTCCAGAAAGGTGCAGATAAAAGCAAGCTCACTGAGCAGGTGGCCTCACCACATGTTCAGGCTCGACGACAGCGGCTTCTCACGATCGGAACTCGCTACTGCAAGTTGGTTCTCTACATCGTCCTAGGGGGATGAGATCGAGTGGTGCCGTGGGGTGATGGACAGACGCAGGCCGGAAGTGTTGAGCTGGGGGAGCTGTGGAGTTGAGGTGCACCTGCTTGTACGGGTCGTTGTCAAACCGGACGATGTTGTAGATTGAGATGGACCAGAGTGCCTTGCGCACATGCAAGTGCGCGATGCACGCACATCTCGAAAATCGTGACAAAGTAGCCTAGCACTTGGGAAACGACAGGGGGTGTTAGCAGTCGGCGCTGAGCATTGCTGCGTCTCTTGCATTGGAGGACTCATGCAGCGTCAGAGTCAGCGACGGCATGATGTGGGAGAGAGGAATATAATATACCTATCTGCAACACAGTGAAGATCCATGTATATGCGCACTTAAAGCCTACGAGTGCTCAGGTGTTTCCGGCGACATAGAAAAACCTGGCCACTCCGCTCCCATCTCTGAGGTAGGCACGTGCCATGGGAATACCATGCTGGACCGCTCCTGCCTTCGGGCAATCCCAGATCACGTGTCTGCCTCAGAGACGGGAGCGGAGTGGTGAGGTATAACTATTGATCACAAGATAATCGCACTTCTCTTTTCCCTCCCTCCACCACATACCTTCGACTGTGAGTGATGTGGGTCTGGCCGGGCTAACCTGTGACTGTGATGATGTGACCCACCTGCCTTTTTGGGCTCAGAGCTTTCAAGTCACAATGGCACCGCATATACCCATCGTGACCTCCAGTGATGGCAACAAACAGTGGTCAAACACAAGGAAACAAGACAAATAGGTAGAGGCTTGGGAGGTAATGCCTCCCAAGCTTCCAGTGTGCTTTTTTTTTTCTTTTTTTCACTAATGTTTTCTCTCATTGAAATCAGGAAACTTGGCACGCAATATCACAGTCCCTTACATCCCGTTTAGGCCCTGTCTTCAGGCCTTGTTCTCCCTTATTGTAAATTGTCATTGTCATGACTCTCAAACTTGCATTATGGCTCTTTTTGCATGCCACCCCCCTTGCTGCAGATACACTTAACCCCTGTCCCCACTTGATGACATTCGCACCCCACTAGTCTAGCCCCGTTATCTTGTGCCGAGTCTACCAGGCAAAAAGTGGAGAATTGATGTGGCAACAGCATGCGCACAGGGTACTTTTTCTGCCCTCCCAGATCAGAACTGGGATGCAAGCGATCCAAAGCATAGCAGGCATTGGGGTCATAAAACAGGCACTTGTATGGCCAGATTTGGACCCCTTCGAGACATCTCTGTTACCAGTTCCTGTGGCTGCTGGTTAATTGTATGAGCTTTGTGTCTGGGCAACGGCGTCGCTGGCGGTCATGGCATAATGCGAATCATCGACGCTTGCATCACAATGTACATCCATCTGAGCTTGTCTCGTAAAAGTCACCTGTGGGGACGCACCCACGAAGTACGGACATGACATCGTCTACACTTGGCCGTTGATCCCACAGTGTTCAGATCAACCTTGAGGCAGGTGGATGCAGCTGGGTGCATATTAGTAACTACCTGTTTCCTTCGTCGCTCACCAGGGGGTGCTGCAATGGCAACTAGCCATACAATGTGCTGCTCTCTGTTCATCAGTTTGTTGAGAACAGTGACGTGATCATTTGCATTAACAATGAAGCGCTGTGTGCAATTTTTCCTGGTGCCTGCATGGGGTTTCTTTCTGACGTGCTCGTAACCACCTTTAGATATGACATCACAACCCAGGCACTGAAGCCTCCGACAACCAATGACGGCAAACCCTCCCTCGCCCCAAACACAAGCAGAGGGGTTCATGTTCTAGGCAACAATAGGCGACACCACCCCCTCCCTCACCCCAAACGTGAGTGGAGGGGTTCACCTCTCTCTCCCCACAATGATGACGACAACAAGCAATGCAACGAGAGCCAGCAGCTCAACAACAATGAGCAGCACAACAACAACGACATCATGCGCAACAACGATGGCACACGCAACAATGACGGCATGCACGACAACAGCGTGCATGACAACAGCACAAGCAACAATGGCATGCACGACAATGACACGCACAACAATGATGGCACACACGACAACGAAGGCACGCATCTGCACTAGCAGCTGCTGGGAATATGAAACCTTCACTGCAACCAGCCAAACATACCCCGGCACCCTCGCTTGCCCAGCAATTCCAGCTCACAGAGGCTGACCGCCTCTGGTTAAAGTACCAATGCAACATCAGCGTGTCTGCCCATATAGATTCTGGAAAGACAACCCTTACAGAATGCATCTTATACTACACTGGTTGGATACGCAATATTCACGAGGTTTGTGCTTCATCCCTCCTTTGGCCTTTCGGCACCGCAGCTGAAATGAGTATGCAGGTTTGAGGAAAGGATAATGTTGGCACAAAGATGGATAGTATGGAGCTTGAGCGGGAGAAAGTATCACAATCTAGAGCACGGCAATGTCCTGTGACTGGGACACAAAGTCACTGGCCATAGGTGAACACAAAAGTATGCGATCAATACCATCGACTCCCCTGCACACACGAGAGATTGCAAGTGTGTGGCACTGGGTATAGACTAATTATTTGACTTTAGTTTATTTTGTCCGTGTTGTTCATGAATACAGTTGTAATGCCTCATAAGTCCTGAAAAGTCTCATAAGTCCTGAAAAGTCTCATAAGCCTTGAAAAGTCTTATAACTTCCAGAATTCATTATAAGATAAGCAAACCATTATAATAGATCATAAACCTCCAAAATGTATTATAATGTCTATAATCCATCATAACATCCAAAATCCATTATAAACACTGAAATCCATCATAAAAATTATGAGGGATTGTCAATAACAGGGGTTCTGTAATAAGCTGTTAGAAATGCTAGCTGGGGTTTTAGGGCATTTTGGCAATTTTGGTCTTCATAAGGTGTTACAAGGCATTATAATTTTCAGACCAGCTTGCTGATGTCTGCATGCTTGCCCTTTTACTTGGACGTCCTGGTGGCTGCATACTCGAAGTTCGATTCCAACTGGAACTCCTTGACGACAAAGCCTCTTCCTCCTGGTGCTATGACACGATGACCTACCCATACTCATTCTGCAGGGCTGCTGGACGCTCGCGCGGGACCCTACCCTGTCATTTGAATAGCCAGGGAGTCTACTCTCCAGGTCCCATCCTTCTGTGCGACAGGCGACGCTACTCCTCGATATCCCAGGGAGCAGACGTGTCTGTTCCTAACTCCACTGCCACCCAGGCGCAGGGGCTGGGTGATGGCTTATCGTCAAACATGAGGTTGACGTACTCACCCGTTTTCCTGGGCGTGGTGATGGCCTTGTTCTTGCTCTCCTCTCCAACTATGGCAACATACACGTTCGGGCGCTTCTCCATGGCACCTTTGAGGCTCGGATACTGAGAGACATAGGCCGAAGAGTAAATTTTGAGGGTAGCGAGAACATGGGTAAGATTGATGTTAAGAGGTACAAACTTGTGCTGACGGTTTTTGTCTTGGACACAACGTGAGGCATCACAATCCCAATCGGCTTCAACTACAACCCCACATTGTTTTGTCACCACCTCGATTGTGAACCCAAGACCCCGTTTTGTAATTTCCTTAGCGTTGGCGTCTACAGGTACTTGGACCTAGCGACTTGCAGTGGCAGCGTTGGATTCTCTACTCCAAGCACAAGAGGGCTGCGGTGCATGAATTCTGAGAGTGGTCAGGAGTTGGTTTGTCACTTGATCTTTACAAGGTGAAACAGCAAACATAAGGTTAGTGGAAGGGAGTCTGAACTCTCACCTTTGCAATCACCGTTTGAGACTGTTCGAAAGGGCTACTGAATAGACCAAGGCAGACTTTATTCCCACATCTACTTGCTGTCAAGATCGCAGGCTATATTGCTATTGTGCTCCAAATGTAAGAGCGCGATAAGGAAGAGGTGGAGGCCATGGGTGTCTTGCATTAGGGTACCCTTGAAGTCAAAATAAAAGTAGGCCATAAATGTGAATCCAGCTTCACGTACATTTCTGGTGTCTTCAATGACAGTGGAGACCTCAAAAGCATGTGTGAAGTTGAATCAACATCTATGGCCCTTTTATCTTGATTTCAAGGACACGGTGGCGGAGTGCTCACAGAACAACATGGTTCGATCGCTATGAACTCTCTGCCCGGTCGAAAGTCTGTCAAGATGACTCATATTCAGTGACTGGTGGTGGCTCGTAGCCATCCATTGGTGGCACTTTTACACAATGTCTTGAGGGTATACAGGTCCGATGTACGAGTACATTATCCGAGATACACTCAACGGGTGACCATTGAAATAGGTGAGGGCACAGAGGTCATATGATAAGGAAGTTGCGGGACACAGTAACGCAGAGCACAGCCCACGGCTACGGGATTGATCTATAAACGAACGGGTCCAACCCTACACCAAACGCTTATCATCCGCTGATAGCCACAGTCGACCTGTTGCCCGCCAAGTTTGTTTAAACTGTCGAACTGTGGACGATGTTGGCACGGGTACACATATAATCTGGACGACGGATGGATTTGTAGGTGACCTTGACAATCAACCCCTCCCGAAGCGAAAGCTACAAAACTCCCGGTAGTTGACATCGGGACGTCAGAACCGCCACGGGAGGGAACCAAAGCACAGAAGTGGTTCGGATGCTGTGCGTTGTAGGTCTAAGCATGAAATCTTGAGACCATGGAAGAATCACGTACTCGTACCTGGTTGTCCATCCGCCAGTTTCGCTACAGTGACTAGATATTCCATGTACTTCTCTCCCGTGCGCATCGCTTCGATTGTGAGTCTGAGGCGCTCACAGCGGTTTTGTTGTCGAGCACGCGGTCAAGCAGGGTCCCGCATTCACGGCCTCGGTGCGGCGCCGGAGAAGATGACTGCAGCCGCTGTATTTCCCAAAGGAGCCGAAGACGAAGGGAAGGACAAGGAAGACGTGTTGACCAAGACGTGATGTCACCTCTGCGGAGGCGTGGCGTAGTAGGGCGTACAGACTGAAGTCAGCTTGGGAAGGGGAAGCTCGGCGTGTATTATCGGTGCTTACAATGTCCAACAGCACCGTGTATCCGAGGAGTGTTGGTTATACTTCAGAGGTATGTGAGCCTGCTAAACGGTCGACAAATCGGAGAACGTGGTATATGGTACCATGAGTGGGCGGGGGGCGGCCAAGGCAAAAGGGAGGGCGGATGACATAGCGTACAGGATAGACGTACTGGATCTACGAATTAGAGGATGAAGAGCAATTGGCGGAGGACAGTGAGGATGACAGGAAAAAGTCGTTGGAACAGAGAGTAGGGACAGATAGATATGAGCACATGGTGCTCCGCGCGAACGCATCTGAAAAGTTTGAGAAAGCCAAACATGTCTACCAACATGCCGATCGTTGGTCCGTTGGGAAAGAAGATGATGCTGCTGAAGTAGCAGACTGTTTGACGTAGCTTTTTACATCCACGGGAAAAGGTAGTGTTTGTTTTGAGGGCAGATGATAAGGAAGTGGCTGCCGAGGAACAGGATCTGAGGGCAGAGGCAGCGATCAATGACAGCGTTCCAGGAACAGAGCGAAAGGTGTTTCAAGGACGAGGGAACTGACTTTGTTGTCAAACGAGAATATGAATGCAAGAAGCACGAAGAGCTCGCCAACGAGGTCAGCCCGAAGTCGATTTTCTGCACAACGAGACGAGGCTTAGGATGTGCTGGCTCTTACTTTTCGTTGTGAGCTCACTCACTCACATTGCATGTCTGTAACCTACATATTTGAAAGTACCAGTTGACGAGACTTCACTTGGGAAACTGGTTAGCGACGATGAGCCAATGGACGCTTTAACAGATGTAAGGAGAGAGAAAGAGTAATAGAATAGACTCGCCAAGGTCATCCACTTAAGCTGATCGTAACATCGATAACGTCAGCGACGAGCGTACTAGTGACACATGAAATGTGATGCGATGGAGGCACCAATAATGGGGTAACGGTCGTCTTGGCGAAAACGACCGGGATCTCATTGGCAGCCATCCACCTGAATAATCTGAATATTCAAGCACTCGCACATCGATACAGCACGGGATGATGTATTAACCCTTCGGTTTCTGTGAGCCTAGGGGATGAAAATATAGTTGAATTACATAGTGGACGGTCATGAGAGAGCTGTGGTTCACTAGCCTTGTCACATGACCCCGTTGACATAATTCGACTCCGCATGCGCCAGTCGGTTCCGCGTTGGCGACGGTGGGTGGGAAGAATTCCCACCCCCACCTTCACCAACAATTTTCATGCCCCAGCACATACTCGACCCTGACCCGTGTTTGCTCATCCCCTCACAGAGAAAGCTCATATATACTGCTTGGCTCAGCTCATCAACACGGACACGATATTTCTTCGTCTCCCACTTTGGCTCGTTCGTTACCTTGTAGAACACCGCGTTCTCCTGGGACATGGTATCAGGACACCCTTGGCCACCATCACGAACGTCGCGGATGAAAAGACCATCCTCTATGAGTGCTGGTGAAATAGGTTGTAATTTTTCTGATGTTGCCTATGCTGTTCCTTTATTTGAAGTCCTGGGTACGAGCGGTTCGTAACTGACACTCCTACGGAGAAAACAACGTGTGGAGATATACGCAGGGCCATCAGGAGGGACATCCTGGGTGTCAGCACAGGGGTTGAGAACCTTGTGTCTGTCATCGCCTGGCGGAAGATTTTGTTGTTGTTGAGCCATGGCGTGGCCACAAGATCTCCTGCTTATACTCGGATGTCCTGGTGGCTGCGTACTTAAAGTTCAGGTTCGTCTCGAACCCCTTGGTGACAAAGCATTTTCCTCCTGGTGTAGTTGTGCGAGGACGTGCCCATGCTTGTGCTGCAGGGTCCCTGGCCGCTCTGGCAGGACCCTCCCCTGTCCTTTTACATGGCGCTGCTCCTCGAGGTGCCAGAGGATAAATGGACGATATTCTTTACTCCACTGGGCCACCTGGCGCGGGTGCTGAGGATCGCTTGCGGGCAAAGAGGGGCTCACCCGTTTCCTGGTCGCGGTGACGGCATTGTTCTTTCTCTCTTCTCCAAATGCGGCGACATATGCGTTCAGGTGCTTCTCCATACCGCCTTTGAGGTTTAGGTTCTGAGAGACATAGGACGGTGGGCAACGTATGACGATGGTGAGAACGCGGGTAAGATCGAAGTTGAGAAATACAAACTTGCACTGACGGTCTTTGTCTTAGTTGCGATGGAGAGGTATCACACTCCCAGTCAGCTTCAACTACAGCTGACGTGCATATCGCTTTGTTTCTACCTTAATTGTAGACGAAGTGCCACGCCTCGTGTTTTGATTTCCTTAGTGTTGGCGTCTACAGGTAGGTACCTGGTCCTGGCGAGTTGCAGTGGCAGCGTTGGACTCTCTAGCCGAAGAACAAGAGGGCGGCGGTGCGTGAATTCTGAGAGTGGGCAGGAGTTAGTTTGTCACTTGATCTTTACAGGGCGTAACGACAAACATTGTGTTAATGTGAGGCAGTCTGAACTCTCAACTTTGCAATCGCTCTTCGAGACGGCTCTTTTCGACTACTGCACCGAATAAACAGAGACAGACTTTATTCTCTGCACATCTACTCCCGATCAAGATCGGGAGCTATGTCGTTGCTTTGCTCCGCGGGCAAGAACTCAGCAGGGAAGAGTGTTCTTTGGTACGTGTTGTTTCGAGCTCTCGAATGCAGATGGCCTGACATCGGCGACTACTTGTACAATCATGGAGAAGGGAAAGTCGTGGATATCTCGCATTGGGGTGCCCTTAAAATCGAAGTAGAAATATGCCCTAAATGCGCATCCGGCTTCACGTACATTTCTGGTGTCTTCAATGACAGTGGAGATCTCAAGAGCGTGTGTGAAGCTGAATTATCATTTATGGCCGTTTTACTTCGGTTTTAAGGACACCGCGCGGCGGGGTCCTCGCAGAACAACACTCTTCCATTTTCAACAAACTCCCTGCCCGATTGGAAGCCTATCGGGGTGCCTATATCTGCGACTGATGCTGGCTCACAACCACTGATTAGTGTTGAGAGGAGATACAGGCTCGATGTATGTACGAGTATCAATTGTTATCTTGATGCCCTCCCGCTTTATATCGAAGTTTTTTTTTTCTTTTTTCAAGTTCGATTTCGAAGTAAAAAGAACACACATCGCTAGGTAGTTTGCCCCGCGGTAACTCCAGGTGATGTCATGCGTCCCGATGCCCTTGTCTCCTGTGCAGGTTTTGCCGCGCTGATACCGTTATAATCATCCCCGAAGAAGCCCAACCAGACTCTGTCGCATTGACATGCCTGCCATAACCTCTGCATAGCACAACTTCACTGATGTGGGTAAGCGATTTACGTAGACGAAACTGTTGTCTGCTACGCGTCAGTGGACATCACCACCCTATGAACTGCAAGAAAGATGTCCCTGGAAGTTCCCGTGTGTGTGATGGTTGTCATACTGAAGGGTGTGTTGAATGAGGACAGTTAATTTGGTTACCTTCGGCCCCCTGGGAATCACGACGACTAATGGTTGCGAGTTGATCCCAAGTCTGAGACTGAGTGAAGAGAAGAGAGGAACCATCATGGTAAATGCATTATTCGCTTTCGTTACCCACAATCATTCAGCAGCCCACACCGGCGAGTGCCATCAAAATAAACGTCTTGTCACAATATGTGGGTACAATTTAATTACATCCAATCTATCCAAGTTTAACTCTTTCTTCTTGCCCTTCAAAACTTCCGGGCTAATTTACTTGTCGGCAGTATTGTCCTGCAGCTGCGGGGAGGAAGGGAGAGCAAAATGTTGATGTCAAAGTCAGGGCACGGGGAGCACGTCGCAGGGCCCAAAGATGTAAAGGAAAGGAAAAACGCACCACCTCGATCCAGTACCCATCCGGATCCAAGATGAACGCAATATTTTTCATCTTGCCGTCCGTGAGACACTTTTGAACGGCACCCCGAGCCGCTCGAAGCGCGCGCACGCCTCTTCGACGTTGGCCACCGTGATCGCGATGTGGCCGGTAGGACGTCACAGCGAGCGACTCTGTGCCGTGGTTATGAGTAAGCTCGAGGATGCCTGGCCAGGTGGCTCGGCGGTCAGGTTGTTGGCGATGGGTAGGAAGCAAGGGAACGGCACACTTTCACGGTTAAGGCCTTCCTTTTTTTCGGAATCTGTGGCCTTGCCGCCGGAGCGATGAAATACAGCGTAAAGTCGCTGAAGCCGCGCTCTGTTCGTTGAGGAAGGGAAGAAGGAGATTAGCGATCGATGTCTGTCAGGAAATAAGAGTAAATGGGTCGCTCACTTTCGATAAGTTCCATTCCGATGATCTGTGGAGGTATGAGTTGGCGCCTGGAAGGCACTATTCAGGAAGGGACTTACAGTACGTCTGTGTAGAAAGGGATTGAAATGTTAGGATCTTTGATCCGTAACATTGTGTGGTTGAGCTACAAAAGCTGATCGTTTCCTCCTCGCTAGTGAGAAAAATGCTCGCCTTGTAACTGCACAGTTTCCGAGTCCTCGGAGTGAGGCATATCAGGCCGGGGTTGACAGGTGAACGGCTCGGACGGCCCTAACTTAGTTGGGTGAGCTGCGGCCCTCTATATATCTCACCTACTCGGAGGTCACGCCGCAAGGCCAAAACGGTAGCTCAAATTCACATCGAGCCGTCCATCACCGTGCGGTGGATTTGTTAATCATCGGTTTAGGAGACCTCACGTGCCGCCAGCGCTCAGCACTCATCTGGTGCGCTGGTGTTGCTGCTTTTGTGTCATGCTCTTCTTTGACACCCCTAGAGTTGTCCCGGCTGCTACTGACCGCCCCTTCTGCGCACATATCCTATTCCTAGGCTGTCTCTTCCTTATCATCGTGTTTGACTTTTTCGCACTCAGGAACAAGCTGCGCGGGATCGCCTACAGACATTCCTCGGAGCCATTCTCATTGTCATTCTCAAATGGCCAGCTATCGACGTGTTGATCTAGATGTCGGGCTTTCTCAATCTTTTCGGATGTGCACTCGCTTGTGCTATCGTTGTCTTCCCTTTACTAAATCTCCCCCTTTCCCCGTCGTCCTTGCTTTCTTTCGCTAATTACCATTCCCGGGCCAATCCACGAGTCTGTCGTACATCCGGCCTGTACGCCGCGCTTCCTCACATTGTACCCTGGCCATCTCACCCACATCACCGCCTCGCGCTCCAGTTTGTGCTCACCTACGTCTGTAGTATGACCGACACTCTCCCTATATGCTGGAACTTTGTTTTACCGGACCGCACAGCTACATTTGTCAGTTTTTTGAGTTAGTTGACTTTAGTCTTTATGCCACACCTCCTCAGACCACGCATACGCCGACTTGTCCTTCCCTTGGCCTTCGACTCTTTCTTTGGGAAATGACGCGGCAGTCATCTTCTCCATCACCGCGCCGGGTTGCCACTGTGGAACCCTGCTTGACTGCATCATTGACGATAATATTTGGCCATCGCGGCTTAGCTGGGGTACCAGGTAGAGTACATGGTTCTCAGTATCTCAGGATTTTTGAACTGGCTTCATCGTACAATACACAGTACACCTTCTGAGCTTGGGCTATCCACGTAGCGATCCTGAGGTTCCTAGCGCAAGGATACGAACCTTCGTGGGGTTTCGCACCATAGAAAGTTCATAATCAAGCTTGCCTACAAGCCCACCCGTCATCGCCCAGATCATTGGAAATACGCGCCAGGCTCGTCCACAATTCGTCAAGCTTCAGGAGCAATGAGTCGACTGTGGGCATCAGAGCAGAAATGTTGATATAGGCGTTTCGCGTGGGGTTCGACGTGTTCATTCTCAAGCACAGACCCATAACTGTATGCTGTGACCTCTCCTAGACGAAACAAATAGATTTTGGCATTGGAACATACGTAAATTCCTTTCGCCTAGTTGTATTCGGTGGTGGACTAGTATGGTGTAGAAAACCGGCATATTCACTGAATCATGTGATGATGGGTTGCTTTTAGGATTCCTCAGTAACTAACATGGCTGTTCGTGACCTCGGGGGCAAGTGGGTAGATCGCCATTGTTATAGATAAAGGGAGCTGCTGTGCTCACTCGGACAGCACACGCTTGAGGGATAAGGAAAAATTCCTTATGAGCGGGGACGATAGTAGCTTATGTCTATCTGAGCCAATAGTGACGTGTCTTTCCGAGCTCATGTGCCCATGCACTTATCTTATCTCCTTTCAGCTGCATCGCTGGACGAAGAACAAAACGCGTGACATCATGATTACCAAATCACGACGCGTCTGTTGACTGTTGATTACAGTAGAGCACGTGAACTAAATGGTTCCGCTCCGCTCCACCCAGAAGCTAGTTTGACCCCGCATTGCCGCTCTTGCAATCATGGCTACTAATACCTTTCCTCTAAAGTATCGTAGAAAATCATCTCCACCACCCTCACCACGGATGCTCTCTCCAATTGCACATATCTCACCCTCCTTTCCCACAAACTTCATCTCTCCGCCCCCGAAATGGCTTGATAGCGATGATGAGTTGGAGCATGAGCCCGCTCTCATTAGCGATGATGCGTTCACCGTCTTCTCATCCAGTTGTTCTCGCGCACCCTCTCTGGCACCTTCGGATACAGAAGATGCCCATGTCGATATTGTATCCTCTCCTGTTCAAGAAGCCTTCATCCGCACTTCCGCACCACCTCGGGCCCCTCTCTCGAGGTACAATAAGGCATACCCACCAAACACAATGTCCTC
>QLOS01002142.1:0-17127 GCA_003313725.1 Russula sp. MG48 | reverse complement strand
AACGCCGTACATAACGGCAAAGTATGTGCCGGTTAAGACGAGGAGGACGAAGACATCAGGATATAAGAGCATGAGAAGAGGGTTCGTGAATGGCTTGCGTGGCGGACGTTCGTTAAATCCATTCATCATGCGGTGTCTACCGATGATAGGAATTGGGGGGGTGTAGATCCATCCCGCTGGGATGCTTCCATCTCCTACGATGGCTCGCAGGGTCTCTGGAAGGAACCTGAGGTGCCTAGATAGCATCCAATTACGATACGATCAGTGCAAAATGCAACGTACAAAAACAGTCCGAGGCCACAGGTGGCAGAGC
Source organism: Russula sp. MG48 (assembly GCA_003313725.1). Classification (NCBI taxonomy): domain Eukaryota; kingdom Fungi; phylum Basidiomycota; class Agaricomycetes; order Russulales; family Russulaceae; genus Russula; species Russula sp. MG48. The sequence goes on along the minus strand of QLOS01002142.1, from coordinate 16,814 downwards.
CGATGCACAAGAACCAGAAGATGGCCCTACGCGGCACTGTTAATGCGTGGTCATCAGCAGGGAAATTTGTGATACCTCCAGCCCAAGCCCTGGGCAAGACCTCCTCCGATGACGGGTCCAAGGGTAGGACCAAACTGTTATCGAGATATAGAGACTGCTCGAAGCAGGTGCTTAGTGCACATACCATAGGCCCCAAGCCGAACGCCCCGAAGAAACCACCTCGTTCGGCGGGCGTGGCTATGTCGGCAATGATCCCGGAACCTAAGGCCATTATTAGCATCCTAGATCGACTGGCTTGCCTCACAAAATACATGCCAAGGGCATAAGTGCTCGCGGACCCTGCTGCTTGTAGGCATCGCAGAAGCATCAATAACCAGTAGGCGGACGTTGGAACTAGCGCGAGTCCTACACAGGACAAAGAGAGGGTTGCCAAACAAGCAAACATCATTGGCCTACGTCCCCAGCGGTCGGACAACGTTCCCCAGATCATCGGGGCTACATCATCCAGCTGGTAGCGAGCTGTTAGGACTGCCCGGAGGCATCAGTTAGTTCGCAAAAAACTTGTGTCTTTTTGGTCTTGTGAGCCTGTGGCACAGGTTCACAAGCTTCACAAGCCCACAAGTTCACAAGATGATGAATATATTTTCATTAAAAGATTCTATGTACAATCTAAGATAAATATATATAAAAAGGAATATGAATGAAATTGCTACCACCACCGCAGCCGCTTCCACGGCTCCACCGCCGCCGCCACCTCTGCCACTTCCACTGCCGCCACCGTCCCCACCACCGTTGCCGCCGCTGTCCCCACTGCCGCCGCCGCCGCCACCTCTGCCCCTTCCACCACCGCTGCTGCCCCTGCCGTCACCGCCGCCACCTCTGCTGCTTCTGCCGCTGCCATCGCTGCTGCCTCTGCCACTACTGCTGCTGCCTCTGTCACCCCACTGCTGCTTCTGCCGCGGCTGCCATCACCACCCGCACTGCTCCAGCTGCTGCAGCCGTTACTCCCACTGCCGTTGCCGGTGTTGCTGCTGCAGCCATTGCTTCTGTTGCAGCAGCCCCTGCTGTTGCGGCCACCCGCTTGCATCATTGGCGAGAACTGCTGCGTGTGGGGATGAAGCGACACTGCAAGCGCATCGACCGCCGCCGTGGTGCTGATGTTCTGCAGTGCGGACATCACCCAATATGGTGATGGTGGTGGTGACGTGCGCCTCGGCATGCGCGCTGCGCCCATGCGTGTGTCGTAGGCCAGACAGGGTGGTGACGGTGGTAGTGACGCGCACCTCGGCATGCTGTTGTGTTACGGCTTGAGGGGCCGTGGGCACGACTTGTGCAACTAGGCGTGTGGCAAGAGTGAACACGTGCGAGGGCAACGAGCACGTGGTCCTAAGCGAGACACTTCCAGTGGTCTCGGCGACGTAAGAGTAAAACAGACTCTTTGGAGTAGAACGGTTAAGTTACGGGCGCTTGTAACTTCAAGGTTCAGAGCTAAGTCGTTGCAGCTGACTTAGAGGGGCGTGAGAGCGAAGCAAGATAGTGCTGGGCGAGCACTAAGGCAGAGGCAGGGGCAGAAGGGCAGTGGGAGCGTCTTAAAGCGGCAGGCTCAAGAGTCGAAGCAAGGTCAGGTCTCGATTAAGAAACTAAGTCAAGCTTAAGGCTTGACTGGCGCAAAGGGGGCTCCTTATATAGGGAGCTACAAGAGGGCACGTGCTAACTACTACCTGAGTCATAACGGGGGTAGTGAGTCAGTCCAAGATCCGGAGCTAAGTATAGTAGTGGAGCGATGGCCACATCGCTCCACGTGAGTCACGCACGCTCCACAGGTGTCACCTCGTACAGTAAGCAAAACAGGAGTCAGTCTGAATCACGTACGGAGTAAAGGTAAGCATAGGGTCATAAGCACAAAGGGAAACGGTCCGCAGTCCGCAAGGGAGATCATAACAATACGCCCTCCCCTAAGTGTTAAGGCTCGAGGGGCCTTGAGCACGACTTGTGTGACTTAGGAGGGGTGCGATCGATGTCACGTGCTTATAGTGGGCACGGGACCTGGGTGAGTAAGCAAGTGATCACGTGGAGGGGTGTTGGCACGTGATCTGGACTGAGGCGACTCGTTAGAGGTCTAGAGCGGCGCGGTACAGTGGCGCTCTCCTGAGCTAAGTCATTGCAGCCGACTTAGAGGGGCGTGGGAGCGAAGCAAGAGGTCTTGCTGAGCGACAAGGACAAGGGATGCTTTTGGGTAAGCGACTTAGAGCAAAGCTCTCGGAGACGAAGCAAGGTCAGGTCTCGATTGCGAAACTAAGTCAAGCTTAGGGCTTGACCATCCGTAAAGTAAGGCCCTTATATAGGGCTACAGGACGAGAAGCATGTGATAGTAATATCACATGTGATTGACGTATGGAACCGTATAGAACGTCGTAGAAACTACCATCTGAGTCACAACAGCGATGGTGAGTCAGTCCGTTCTAAATATAGTACAGGCGTGAGTCAGAAGCCAAGTATAGTAGATGACTGCGTGGCAGCAGTCATCGCGAGTCACACGGAATGGACAATCAGTCATTCAGGTGTCAGTAAGCAGTCCGGAGTCAAAGGTAAGCGTAGTATCGTAAGAAAAGAAAAGTAAGGTAACCGGTCCGACACAGTCCGCGAGGGAGATCGTAACAGTACGCCCTCCCCTAAGGGAACAGCTGCCACGCTGTTAGTCAGAGGTGGCCAGCTCACCGGACAGGGCGCGACCCGCGTCGTTCTGATTGGGAGAGGACTCCGTAGTGCAGGGGCGCTTGTGGCGGAGAAGATGCGCCACGCGTTGGCGCACGGGGATAGGCGCGGGACTGACTGGGCGTCCACTCAGGAAGTGGTTATGCTTGGGGACGTGGATGGGTAGGGCGGCCACGATGTCGGTCTGGTGAGTAGCCGGGCGGGCGCGCAGCCAATACGACATGGAGGGGAGGATGGGGCGCGCGATGATTTGGTCCAGCTTGGGCCCTATGCGTGACATGACCGCGGCATTGTGGAGATGCACCTCGATGCCGCACAGCTCGTCCCTGAGCTTGTGGCGCTGGCGTACTAGGTTAGTGTCCTGGGTCAGCTGATCCGTGGTGTAGTCCCCACGCGTCTGTGGGACACTGAGCAGGTGGTTATACTCCTGCTCAATCTGGAAATGGAGGTGGCGTATGATGGTCCTATACCGGTGGACCTCGGCGGTAACTCCTGCGTCACCCAGTCCATCGAGCAACCTGTCGACGTGGTGGCGGTGCTGGTGGTTTCCTTCTAGGACCATGAGGTCCCAATCGTCTATGTCGGGGAGGTGAGTGTTGGGGCGTGGTTTAGCATGAAGGGGCTCAGTGTATATGGGAGAGGTTGTCGTCAGCCGCCCAATGACAAGTGGCTCGTCGATGCGGGTGAAGTGGGCGTAGAAGGTGGCGGGGACTAGTCGGTTGTTGTGATCGGGGACAAGGATATTGTCGCGTTCACCTGGGTTGTCGACAAGTCTATCCCATTGCAGGAGATAACCAGAGTAGCCGAGCACGCTGTCCTGGACACTGTCGCCAGTTGGGCGGCCTGGGTGACTGTTGGGGCGTGAAATTGGACTGGAGGCTCCTCCTCCTTGACGGATGGCAGTGGCGGCGACGTCTGCGTAGCTGCGTTGGTAGTCGGCACGGGCGGGGGTAGTGAGGTATCCCGGCGCAAGAAACTGGACGGCGCAGGCAAGGTCATTGTCGGCAGCTGGAAACACGGCAGAGACGGTGGCTCCGACAGCCGGCGCCACGTGCAGAGCGGGGTTGGTTGACGAAGGCATTGTAACGCTGGTGACCTCGGTGGCGACGGCAATCTGGGCGGCCCCAGTGGAGACAGGGTCGGCACGCGGGATGGGGGAGGCACTCCAGGTGGCGTGGCCATCGCCAATCTGGACGTAGGCATCGCATTCTCCGCAGACATTGTCTGAGCTGAGTGGGTGGTTTGAGAGGTTGGGGGTGGCGTGGAGAGCAGGGACACCAGCACTTTGTCCAGGATTCGATCCACTTCTGCTGCTAGAGTCCGAGGTGTCGTCGTCGCTGCTGCTGTCAGTGGAGCCGATGGTGAATACTCTGGCGGTGAAGGCGACCTCCTTTGATGACTGGCTGTCATTCGTCGCGGCGGTGGTCGATGACGGGGACGGGGTCCGGGTGCGGTTGACACTGGGGATTTCTTGGACGAGTTGGTCTTTCGGCGAGCCATGCGTGGACATGAGAGATGAATAGCTAGGTGGTGGACTGGTGGGTGGAGAGATGAGAGTGGGGAATGGCAATTCGAGGGTGACCAAGGCATTCCTTATATAGGCTTTTCTTATCGCTGTGGGGTTAGCTCGGTGAAACTGTCGGAGCATATCCATGGAGTGTTTCAGGTTCTTCCGAGGTTCCCACGTATCTTCTGCTGCGGAGTATCCCTTCCACCTGACTCGGTACTGTGGCTGCTTGGTTTTCCTGAATAGTCGATAGTCTAGAATGGTCTCGACTTCATATTCTGCTTCTCCGTCTATGACGTCAGGAGGTGGTTCTGTGAAGTTGGGGCCGTGCTCTGTGGTTTCTATATATGGGGTAAGCAGGCTGACATGGAAGACGTCATGGACGCGGCGCATCTTCCATTGTGGGGGAATTGCTACTTGGTATACGACTGGGGAGATGACTCTTGTGATAGTGAAGGGGCCGTAGCGCCGTTGAGCGAGTTTCGCGCTTGGTTGGGTGATATGGATGTGCTTCCCTTCGAGCCAGACCTTCTGTCCTTGGGCGAATGGCTTAAAGCGCGCTCCCTTTTTGGTGCTGATAAGGGCCTGGGCATTCGTCATCGCGGTCTGGGCGGCTTGTCGGCTTTTCTGGATATGGTCTAGGCGTTCTTGGAGTGACGGTATTTTCTCGGATCTCTGTGGCTGGTGGGCGCGTGGTACGTGGCCTATGAGGAGCTGGAACGGGGCCTGTTTGGTTGTGCTGCTGGGCCAGGCATTATGTACGTATTGGGCCGTGGGAAGTAGGGAGGCCCAGTCGTTTTGTTGGTGATTGACATAGATGCGGAGATATTGTTCCAGCCATTGGTTGGTGCGCTCTGACTGGCCATCCGTCTGTGGGTGGTAGGTGGTGCTGATGTTTTGTTCGATTGCTAGCAGCTTACACAGTTCTCGTGGGAAGTGGGAGGCGAAGTGCATTCCTTGGTCGCTGATGATCTTGCGTGGTACTCCGTAGTGGGGGAAGACGTGTTGCGCGTAGAGCGTGGCTATTTCTGGTGAGGTCATCAATTCTCGGCAGGGTATGAAAATGGCTGCCTTGGAGCAATCGTGGTCTGTAACGGTTAGGATGGAGTCGAATCCTGCTGATACCGGTAGTTTGACTATTAGGTCGAGTGCTACAGTGTCGAATGGTAGGGCCTTGGGGGCTGCCGTGATTGGTACGATAGGTGGTGCTGGTTTGGTAGTGTTGGCTTTTGTGGCCTGGCAGGTTGCACAGCCTTTTACATATGCTAGGACAGTTTGCTTCAGATTAGGCCACCAGTAGTCTTGGGCGATGAGCAGACAGGTTTTTAGGATTCCCGGATGTCCCGCGGTTGCTGAGTCATGGTAGAGGGATATCACTCCTGTCACGCCCACCGAGCGAGCGTACCTCCACAGGCGAAGGAGGGGGCGTAGGCGACGCTGGCGACTGGGGCCTTGTTGGTAAGAGGTCTGTATACCTCTCGCGTGCAGGCGTACTCTTGTGACGTCTGATGCTAAGCTTTCCCTTGCCTTTGAGCATACGCTAAGGCTCTGCAAGGGGGTGCGCGAAGTCTGGTGATCAACCAGAGGAGCTGGGGTTCACAAGTGAAGGGGAGAGCGTTCACTGACTGAGATTACAAGAGAACAGACTTAAGGTCTGTCCTAGGCGAACTGGGCGATATAAGTACATGAAGACATGACTCATAGGGAGTCAGAACGAGTCATGGTGCCCCTAGGACACCGCTACTGGTACACAGTCATCTGGAGTCATTGTATAGTATGAGTCAGTAGGTGCCGAGGCAGCGCATGCGCAGAGGCGTGCAAATGTAGCACTAGTGGATGCGCGTCGGACCCGGCGGCCCGTCAGGCCGTGTGGTAGCTGTACGGAGCGAGATAGGAAGACACAGATGGAGTCACGGGCCGTAGGGGCCCGGCAGTCCGTAGGCAAAGCGTAGAGAGCAGTAGGCAATAAAAGTGAAAAGAAATAAGGCGTACAGTGGAGCGAGAGCGTAACAACTCCCCTCCTAAGGTTGTTGTCTGCCACAACAACCAGGCGTTTGGCGTTCCACCAAGCTCCCCCGGGGCGGCGTTCGAGTGGGTAGGTTAGGGCCCATGATGCGATTGTCTTAAGGTGGTCTTGTTGGGTTGTGAGTACGCGTTCTTCGAGGTCGACAGTGGTTGCGGCATTAGTGAATAGTTGTTACGCTTTTTCTATTTTTACGCCTTCTTTACCTTACGCTCATCTTCCGCATCCGCTTCTGTACTGATAGGGCGAGGGCCAGTGACTCACGTGCTGCAGATACTGACGGAGCAGGAGGCTCCCACGTTCATGTCTATATATATCTCTGCTGTATGATACGCCACGACCCAAGCTAGTTCTCTTGTACCAATACTAGCCATCGCGACAACCCTCCTCGTGTGCACCACCACTCCTCGGGGCGATTCCTCGAACTCTAATCTTAGTCCGAAGGCCTTACACGCCTCAGCGTGACTAAGCGATACGCGTGGGTCCTACGCGTAACATTAGAACTAGCTTCCCGAACATTGACAAACTGGAGCGCACCAACGAAGAACTTCTCGACGCACTCAAAGAGCAAGACCACCTTGATCGAGTGGAACTACACCTGAACACTCGTGTCAGAGTACACAGTGACTACTGCGCCCAAACTTGCGCCGTCGCGTTCAACATCGAACACGAATTCATAGCCCACCAGCTATTCCTCCTCCACGAGCGACGCACAGCTCTAGCCCTGATAATCCAACAAATACAACTCCGAATTGTACAACGACAACCTGGAAGGCGCCAGCAGTCCCCATCTATGTGACGGCTCCTTCCTCCCCAGTAGCCATCGACCCCCATTCTACATCGAAGCCAACTCAACCGATGAAGCTCCACGAGACAGAATCCCCAGAACCAGAATTGGAAAGAAACAAGCCCTCTTCTGCAAGAAAGGCACGAAGCTCACACCAACGGTGTTTGCACCTTGGGACGGATACTATTCGCTCTACGGCGGACGGGTGTACCCCCTAGTATACTACCGCAACATCTTCTACACCTTCGACCAAGACTGGAACGAAGAGAAAGGCCAGTTTGAAAACGGCCGAACAACGGGACTTCCTCCAAACGAAATACTCAACCCCAACATCGACAGCTTCACAGGCGAAACCCTCATGCGCGAAGTATTGCTTCCGCTAGCATCCGAACTTGAGGCCGCTACCAGCCTAGAAACATTAAGAAATCCCCCAGACGACGAGACCCCTGAACCCTCACACGAACAATCGGCCCAGACGACAGACGACGAGCCCATTCATCCCCCGATTACCCGCATGGCGACAGTCACACTCACACCCACACAGACTGCCACACTCGCACGCACGACCCCCAGTGGCGGTGGCGGTGGCGGTGGCGGTGGTGGTGGCGGTGGTGGTGGCGGTGGCGGTGGCGGTGGCGGTGGCGGTGGCGCAGGCCCAGCCCCACCATACCAACTCCCAGCAGGAGGAGGTGGCGGAGGCGGAGGCCCCCCACCTGGCCAACCAGCACAACCGGCGGCAGCCGCACCTGGCGCCCCAGGCAATGGTAAACTCGAAGGGAAGGAACCCCCCATATTCGACGGGGACCATCTCAACGCCGACGAATTCCTCCACGCACTCAAACTGTACCAGTACCTTAACCAAGCCGCGCCCATCATAGCAGACCCATACCGAAAAGTCGCCCATGCCCTGACCTACATTTGCGGCCCCACGGTCACCGAGTGGAAAAGGTCACAGGAGGACTGGATCATGGGCAATCCTGTGCCGATGCCCCCACTACCAAACGTATGGGAGCAGTTCGAACAGAATTTCGTTTAGGACTGGACCGACACCAACCAACAATACCGAGCCGCCGCGGAACTGGACAAGCTCAAAATGCAAGGCATGGACATCGATAATTACATCACTCATTTCGCGGAATGGGCCAGGAAGGCCCAGTACCAGGAGGACGACCCAGCAGTCCTTGAAAAGTTCAAACGAGGCCTCAACATCAAAGTACTGGACAATTGCATGAACTTCGATCAACCACGAAACTGGGTGGATTGGAAGGCCGCAGCACGCAAACAAACGGCGATCCTCACCGCACTCGAACCCCACCGCCAGGCCTTCTTCGCCCAAAAGAAGGTCGCTGCTGGGAACAGACCTCCGCAAGGGGGACTCCCGCGGCCGTTTTTCACTCCCAACCGCAACGCCCGGGGACAGTTCAACCCGAGACGCGAACCACGCTGAACTGACCCCGACGCCATGCAAGTAGACGCGGCTTGCAAGGCCGTCACCGAAGCAGACAAGGAATGATGCTGACGGGAGGGGCGCTGCTACTTCTGTCAGGCTCAAGGGCACATCTCTCGCGCCTGCCCAAAGAAACCCACTCAGCGCCTCGAGACCAAACGCGCTCAGACCACCACTACGGAACAACCCAAAGCAGGGAACAGCGGGCAGACGACGCCCCTATCCCAGGACGCAGTCTTAGCATTCATAAAGGGACTAGGAGAAGAAGAGTACCAGGAGTTAGCGACGAAATGGGGACAGATGTGTGGAGAGGAGGATTTTGGTCAAGCTTGAGCAAGACAGCCTTTGCTTGAGCCATGTTTCAGCGCGATGTATTTCTACCCCGAGTTAATGCTATGCGAATCCCAGTTTCATTTCACACCGCACTGAAAAAGGCCGACCTCCTCGCATTCTTGGACAGCGGAGCCACGGAATGCTTCGTAAGTCAACAATTCATCGAACAACACCGACTAGGGATGAAATTACTCCCGATGCCACGACGACTAAAGAACGCTGATGGGTCGCCGAATAAAGGCGGCGACATCACCCACTACACCGACCTGGAAGTGGTGACGGGGATTACCCCTCACACCTTGAGATTCTACGTCGCCCATATGGACGGCGACTACATCGTATTGGGATACCCGTGGTTCGCTGCCGCCAACCCCCGACCCAACTGGAGGAAAGGTACGCTACCGGCCAAGGTGATACTAAGGACTGCCGGAGCCGCAGCCCAAGCAACCACCACGAGCACTCCAGTCGCCGGGATGAGATCCATCACCGTCAACAACCCCCCGATGCTACAACCAGGGGACCAGCTAATAATGCGCCTCGCAAAAACGACGGTAGCACAACAACTAGCCCAGGCGGCCAACACCCAACCCAAGAAAGCATGGGACCAAATCGTCCCTGCCCAGTATCACAACCACGCCCGTGTCTTCAGTGACGAAGCGGCGCAACGCTTCCCAGAATCCACGCCATGGGACCACGCCATTGAACTCAAACCCGACGCACCAACCTCCATCGACTGTAAAATCTACCCCCTGACACCGAAGGAAGACGAGGCCCAGCAAAAATTCCTCAAGGAGAACCTCAATATTGGGAGAATCTGACCTTCCAAGTCGCCGTACGCGTCGCCAGTCTTCTACATACTGAAGAAAGATGGAACCTACCACCCCATTCAAGATTACCGCAAGTTGAATTCCTGGACCATTCGGGACGCGAATCCGCTCCCATTGATCAGAGAGCTCATGGATCGACTGACACGAGTACCCGGTGGCAGATCTGGACTCTTTACAAAGTTGGATGTACGATGGGGCTACAACAACATCAGGATCCGAGAAGGGGACCAAGGAAAAGCAGCCTTTAAAACGAGTCGAGGACTCTTCGAACCTATGGTGATGTTCTTCGGACTCACCAATGCTCCAGCAACCTTTCAGGCGATGATGAACCACATCTTCAGGGGACTGATCAACGAGGGATACGTGACCATGTACATGGACGACATCCTCATCCACACCCCGAACGACGTCCCTCTCCATCAGCGGGTAGTACACGCGGTGCTCACCGTGCTCGAAGAGCACGACCTCTACCTCAAACCGCAGAAGTGCCTGTTTGAAGTGACGCGGGCCAAGTACCTCGGGGTGATTATAACCCCAGATACAATCGCAATGGACCCAGTCAAGGTAGCAGGCGTCAAGGACTGGAAGGTCCCCACCACAACCAAACAGGTCCGATCGTTCATCGGGTTTCTCAACTTCTACCGCATGTACATCCGGAACTTCAGTGTCATCGCCGCACCCCTCAATCAACTCATCGCCCAGAGCGCGCGGGGAGAAGGATTCAATTGGACCCCGGAATGCCAAGAAGCCTTCGAGGCACTCATTGACGCGGTCACAACAGCCCCAGTGTTACGCCAACCACGGTTCGACCTACCCTTCACCATCGACACCGATGCCTCCAACTACGCGGTCGGAGTGGTGCTCCACCAAAAGGACGAACAGGGTAAGAACCACCCAGTCGCGTTCCTGTCAAAGACCCTAGATGCCACTCAGCGAAACTGGGATATTTACGACAAAGAAATGTACGCGGTAGTCGTCGCACTCACCACCTGGCGACCATACGTAGGAGGAAGCAGACACCAGACCATAGTCCACACCGACCACCACAACCTTATCTACTTCCGCAAATCCCAAGATCTGAACCGACGCCAGTCCCGATGGATGCAAAAACTGGCGGATTATAACTTCAAACTGGTGCACGTCCCTGGGAAAAGACACATACCAGCCGACTTCCTCTCAAGACCTCCCAGCGTCACCACTGGCGAGGACGATAACAAGGGGATCGTAATGCTACCGGATATTTATTTTGCAAGACTCCTCTTCCCGGAATCCCTGGAAGAAAGAAGGGCAATTCTCCGGAGATACCACGACCACCCCCTGGCGGGACACCCCGGCATTGCCAACACACAACACCTCCTTAAACAAGAATACCAAGGCGAGGGTATGAACGACTTCGCCGCCGAATATGTACGAGGATGCGTGGTGTGTCAGGAGAATAAACCCCGCACACACCACAAAAGAGCACCCCTCCAACCGTTCCCTGTCGAACCCCACCAAGGACCGTTCCAGACCGTGGCAATGGACCTCATCACCGACCTGCCCACGTCTGGACACTACAACGCCATCCTCACAATCGTAGATCAAGGCTGCTCCAAAGCGGCAAAATTCATACCCTGCACCACCAACATCACAGGAGAAGGTGTAGCCACACTCTACTTCCGAAACCTAGTACCATGGTTCGGAATACCCCGAAAGGTGATCTCCGATTGGGACCCTAGATTCGTATCGAACTTCACCCAGGAACTATGCCGACTCCTCCACATCCAACAGAACGTAAGCACGGCATTCCACCCCTGAACCGACGGACAAAGCGAAAGGGCCAACCAATGGGTCGAACAATACCTGAGACTATGGGTCGCGGACGACCAAACCACATGGTCGCAATACCTGACCCTAGCCGAGTACGTTCACAACTTGTGGCCGCACAACAAGTCCGGAGTCACCGCACATGAACTCCTATTCGGGACAAAACCTACCATAACCGTTTCTCAGGAAGATTCCGACGTTCCCACAGTCTAGGAATGCCTGGAGAAGATCCGAGAAGCCCGCGACAGAGCGCGGACGGCGTTCCAGACAAAGCCAGAACATTCCCCAGTTAAGGAATATGAAATCGGGGAACAAGTCTGGCTAGAAGGGCGCAACCTGAAAACTCACCACCCCACAACCAAATTGGCACCCAGACGATACGGACCGTTCCCAATCACGGCAAAATTGTCCCCCGTGACATACAGGCTAGGCCTGCCTGGGTCCATGCGCATCCACCCCGTATTCCATATCAACCTACTCACGCCTTATAGGGAAACGGAAGCACATGGACACAATTACGAACGACCACCCCCAGACATCATAGAAGGGGAACCAGAATGGGAGGTGGAGAAGATCATCCAATCCCGGCTTTTCGGACGGAAGAAAACTCTCCAATATAGAGTTCGATGGAAAGGATTCCCCCCATCAGAAGATTCCTGGGTCCCATGACAGGATCTCCACGCACCCGACCTGATAACCAACTTCCACAAACAAAACCCAAACACACCTAAACAGACAAGAGCGCCGAGACGTCGCACACCTTAAGAGAGGGCAAAATTCCCCATAACCAACGATGACCGACATCCACATTCAATTCGCCGCAGCATTTCTTCCCCCAATCACTATCAGAATCCCATTCGGCCACGTCTACTCACTCAGACAATACCACCAATACAAAATGACGGACACTCCACCCCCCACTCGACCAGTATCCCCTTCCGTATCCATCCCCGACCACATATCGATATCCACCGACGAAGAAAACACCAACAAGACCAACACCCCAATTCCCCCTCTCGCAGACTCAGACGATCTCGAGGACTACCTCAAGACAAGGTGGTTCTCCGAGATGTCGATGACACACCTCGAGGAGCTACGAGATTCGTACAAAGTAGCAGCCAGATTAGCAAGAATCGTAGCAAAGAACCAGGAGGAAAGCCTCAAGAAGAACACCGACCCTGACCTCGATTACCACCTCCAGCGCCTCCGATGCTTTTTCCCCCAAGCGAACATCGCAGCCGCTACCCATTGCCAAGCCGCGTGTGAGTATCCGCTGTGGCTCGCCCAGCGACTCCACGATAAACTAGACGAAGACCCGTACCGCCCACAAACCCAGGCCAAGATATGCGTGATGAAGAGCAAGTTCCTGTACAACGGAGTGAACGGGAAACCATCAACAAACCCAGAAGCTGAGTACCACGCCCAACATGACCCAGATATCATACGCTACGTACCTATGCAGGATAACTACACGGACTACCGCACTAGTCTTTTTACACCTACGCGTTTTTCATTTATGGTAGACCCCCACGGCGGGTCTCGCACCCCGTCTCCTATCCCCACGCCATCTAGCCACTCGGAGGAACTGGTGGTTTATGATGAAGGCCTCACCGTCCCAGTGGTCGTCGCCAGACGCTCCCCCTCGTACCATGTCCGCTCCGAGTCCCCGGAGGTCCCTATGCCCTATGATCCACCACGCCCCCTCCTCTTGCGCATGACGCAGGAACCACACCCCCTCCTACTGTTCCCAGCTAACGAGGGTCTCATTGACAAAGTATTCACCTATGCGCACCCCGGTCGTCCCTTCGTCAAGAATAAGTCCCACAGTCCCTACCTGATTAAATCCGCGATCTCGGACAGCACAGGGAAGAAGATGAGGGCCAAATACGTCCATTATAACCTGCTCCGTGACCACCCACACGCCCGACTGACCATGGGCAAGGGGCAACCAGTCTTCATGGTCCCACTCAGAGCACGACCCACAGACGGCCATCACACCCCCTTCTCGGCCGGCAAACAGGCGATCCTCGAAGACAACGAGGAGTTTGCGTACATCGTCGACAGAGCACTAAGGGAACTGGAGGACCCGTTCCTGCAGGGAGAAGTCCTGTGGTACCGACACCTGGGTCGGGAGATGCACCAGACCCGCTCGGAACTGGCGGACGCCCAACGGGCACTGGCAAGGGCACAGCGGAAAGAGCTCCTGGTCCGGAATCGTCACACGGCTCAGCAGATGGAATTCCTGGAGTCAATCGACAGATTGGAGGCCGCCGACGCGTACCGCACCATGTTCAACCGTCTCGAAGCGGAAGCGGCAGCTCGCAACGAGCCGATGATGGGAAGTGACCCTGATGAACCGGCACGGGAGCAGCTACGCATGCGCCTCCAATACGCGGGACGCCCCTTCACGCCCGAACCCGTCTACGTCCGTTCGCCGGATATGCCCACGCTCGAGGAGCGGATCGCCGTGTCCCCAGCCCCTGACGTCAAGACCGGGAACGAGGAGTATGTACCCATCTTCGATGGCGAGTGAAGCCGAGGCGTCTTCAGACCTGGCGAGGGGTAGTGTTACACTTTTTCTTATTCTACACTACGCCTTCTCTACCTTACGTTCGTTTTCCGTATCCGCTTCTGTACTGATAGGGCGAGGGCCAGTGACTCACGTGCCGTAGATACTGATGGAGCAGGAGGCTCCCACGTTCATGTCTATATATATCTCTGCTGTACGATACGCCAAGACCCAAGCTAGTTCTCTTGTACCAATACTAGCCAACGCGACTCCCCTCCTCGTGTGCATCACCACTCCTTGAGGCAATTCCTCGAACTCTAATCTTAGTCCGAAGGCCTCACACGCCTCAGTGTGACTAAGCGATACGCGTGGGTCCTACGCGTAACAATCAAAATAAATAATAAACAACATATGATTGAATTAAAATTCAAATTACAAGGTTAAGATGAAAATAATTGGGAATATCTGAAATACAGTCCAATAACCCTTATAAGCTTTTATTGTTTCAAGGACAATAGATGATAGAGGATGATCATAAATCAGTGACATCGATCCTAACATTCCCAAGCTAGATCATGTGGTCTACAGTGGGATCGGGCATGATGGACATGATGGACATGATAGACATGATCAGGCCTGATCATGCCCAATAATCTTTTTGCACTTTTGCTGATGTGACGTTCGTGACTTTCAACTGAACTCATAAGGGTGTTAAGATAAGCGGCGTAATTACCAAGCAATAATAGTACATGATAAATTTATTTCGATGTCGACAATTGTCGAATATTTCGTCACAGCTTGCCACGGTTCGGACTAACATTACTTTGCGTTTACTTTACCGTCTCGTGTCATGTGACACCCAGTGTCACATGACCTCTCCGTTTCGCCCCCAGGTCCCCCCTCCCATGCCGAGCGACAGCTGAAGGCATAGGGGGACGCATGTCCATTCGCATTCTCTCACACTCCCTGACTCGTCAGGGAGTTAGCTTACTCATTTCTCGTCTCACTTACTTATCCATGGACTGCGGAGTGACTCGCGTGGCACCAACGGCAGCAGAGGGTGACGCGGCCATGAAGAACTTGTACTATAAAAGATGCGAAGCTTGGGGCTTACCTCCCCAAGCTTCAACTTAGCTTTCCAATTACACACTTGTCTCAGTCTATTTAGCATATCAGCTTAGTGCTAAATACAACGCTATCTCGTCCTTGTCCGATCTCCTCTCTCACTCGTAAAGCTTATAGAGATAGCATCTTCCTTCTTTGTTGTCAAAGAAGGCCGGCGCTATCCCTACTCCTTCCCGAAGAACCCAGGAGTTGTTAGTCGAACTTAGTAGCAACCACTAAGTCCGACTCTCATCCCCTGTTCCCATTACAGAGCCACTTGTGTCTCACGACCAAGTCGACTTAGAAGATCCGTCTCGTTCTTGATCCAACGCCCCGTGCGTGGCATAGCACAGCTTCCTCTTTTTGGACCATTTTATGACCTCCAGCACGTCAAATATTCTCTTCGATCGCAATTTCGTTGCCAGTGCCAAGCGGGTGTTCGGTGGTTCTTGCAAGATAGATATCGACAGGATGTCTGCGTAACATTGTGCCTTGTCCCTGATAATATGGCAAGTGACCCCAAAGTACAGTAAAACCGTCGCACCAGATAGTTTTCATTCATATTGATCTGGAACGATCGCAAAACTATCTATGTCTGTTGCTGGCAGTGGTCTGAGGTCATATTTGCTTTCCTTTTTAATGCGCTCCAGCGCCTCTTCTGCCACAGGATATTTGCACTTCATGTTTTCCAGGCTGAATATGGGGCTGAGTTCCGAATGTTCTATGTATGCCAGACATTAGGTTTTTGTTAATTGGAGGTGTGTGGCTCACCTGAGGGAGACGGGGAGCATCCAGTCGCCTCTGAGGTCTGTGTGTCAATGTTTGAGGTGCTCTCTTTTTTCAGCTAAGAAATGAGTGGATAAAGGAGACGTGAATAGTTCACGGTTTATATGCGTACGTCAAAAATCACGTGTTGCACGCGTAATTCGTTGTCTGATACCAGTGTTCCTTTCTCACTTACAATTTGAGACGACCTCTTGGGGACCGCGGTTTGCGCAATTTTGTCAAGGTTCTCCAGGGATGTCTTCCAGTCTTGTGCGCGAGCATGATGGTGCAGTGAGCCAATCCTCCCCCTTGCTTTCGCTTTTTCAAAAGGCGTCAGATTCGGCCACGCATTCTTCGGCCCTTTCTCACCAGACCAGCCTCCACATGGGTAGAGCCAGAAATTATCTGCGGAGACGACCCCAACAACTTGTAAAATGGTGGGGTCATTGTTGTCAATGTCCAAGCCTTTTTTTTCAACAAGAACTCGTTTGCGGCCAGCATCAACCCAATCAACGTTCTTCAGGAGAGAAGGGTTGCCTAGGTACAAGGCCTCATTTTGAACGTCATTGATTATATCTTGCACATGTTGATCAGGGTGAGTGGCATTGGCAGTGGCCTCGTCAACCTCACCACCAGCTGAGGTTCCTGATGTCGATGCGCAAGCAAGGTTAATAAAAATAGTATAGTCCATATTCAATAGTATAGTCCATATTCATATAACACACCGGCTCGGGAGGCATTCGCCTCCCGAGCCGTTGTTGCCCATTGCACATGATTTACTATAAATAGGACCGAACTTGTCCGCTCGCCCAAGAGGGTCTTCCGTGGTCACAGTCACGGCGACAGCGACCAGGTCACGGTCACACATAGATCTACGCTCGATAAGGAGCGAAATGTCAGACAAGAGACCTTGCTTAGCAGCAAGGTAACATCCGGTGTGTGGCTGCCGTTGCTCTTATCTCCGGCAGCCTGTTATGCACGCTATCCGCTA
>QLOS01002135.1:0-10101 GCA_003313725.1 Russula sp. MG48 | reverse complement strand
TGCCGTCTGCCGAGAAGGATATCAAAGGAAGGAGGATGATGCCGAACCACCTGTGAGGAAAGGGGCGCTCGCACTGTCAGCATGCAGAACGTGAGGTGGACAAAGGCAAGGGAGCGTACTCTTCTTCGATATTGGCTTGGTTGCGCACAAATCCTATGCTGTCAACAAGCTGCAGGCAGAGAGTTTCCATCAGCTTGACGTTGAGTGTGCTGATGGGGAGGGGGGAGGACACGCACAAACGTGGCCGTGATACCCATCAACGCAACAGCGACCGCAAGTAGGACGAGACACGCCCGAGGGTTCGCTTTGACTACTTCAAGTTCCCCGGCGTCCCTGGATCTCCTACGCGGTGATTCTTGCCGGGCGATTTCACCTTGGTTATCGGCGTCTTCGCGAGCGCCGGGGTCGGCCGGAGGAGGATTGTGTAAGTAGATGTGCGAGCAGATATAACTGCAGATTATTGTGAGACAAGGTCATGACGAGGCGAGCTGCCGCCTGTTAGTGGCGCACATAGTGAGGAGGATGACAGCAAAGCCACGGCTTATGCGGAGCATAACACGTCGGAGGGTGTCAGATGGTCCCGTGACGCCCTCGGTGCCGCTGGCATTGTTAGTACCGATGGAAGCGAAAAAGGTGGTGGGAATGGTTAATGCTAAGACGCTACCTAGGTTTCAGTATAATTCCTCATGACAACGAGGACCAGTGCCACACACCCGACGGTTAGAAGGGTAAGATTTAACTGGGAGCGGTCAGGATGTAGTAGTTGTTCCCGTCTTCCAGCACCGCCAATGAGGAAATTGGTCCCGGGTATGAGCAGCAGGTGTAGGAGAACGACACCTAGGATGTCCAGCCATGAGGACGCCGCATACAGCCGCAACGCGAAACAGTCACCAGCGATCGTGGACTGCAAAAGTTTGAGTCTGCGTAGGTAGCTTAGGGATTACTGCGTGCAGGACCATAGCTCATTAGAAACACATACTCGCATCGAACAAGGAGGATAATTGCGAGGGTAGCTTCAACAGTGCTGGTAAGCGAAGGTCAGCAAGTTCAAAGTTATGCACCGATAAGCCGAATATACTTGTTCAAAGTGATTACAATTAAGTCACCCAGATCCTTTCCGCAATACGTTGCGAGTTGCTCACCGCCCCAGTCAAAGATATTTTCGAGTGGGATGATTGAAAGGAAACACACTAGAAGTAGGTTGGATAAGTATACGGGGGAATGGCAAGACACAAAGAAAGAAAAATGTATTGATGGCATACATGCAAGGGTGAGCCCATGTGACCATTCTTTGAAGTGAGATATCCATGCAATAGGGATGAGGATGAGCCATGCATTCAGCCCTACACGTGAGTGAGTGTTCGCGTGGGTCCCGTGAGCCTCAAAAGAGAATGCGTTGGGAGACGCTGAGGGAAGGACAACTGACACGAAGAGGAGAATATGGCATATGCACTCTCACACCAGCCGATCCTCTCCCCACCGGAGCCGAGCATATGATGATTGGAGGAGGGTGTCGAGGTGAGATTGTAGCTCGAGAGACGTTGTTGGCTTTAATGAGACGGAAACACAGTGTACTAAGGGTCCGAGGTTGAGGGAGTGGGAGGGCGGTAATTAATAGTGAGGGAAGAGGCGAAGTCACTTCGTGGCAGGGGACCTAAACACGATATGCGACTTTGCGCCCTTCTCGAGGCGTGTGTGAGCGAGCCACTCCATAGTTTTCTCGGCAATGGACCTCGTGTAAAGCCTGCATGCAAGTGGCCCAGGGTATCATCCAAAAGTAGGACAGCTCACCGGCATCGATAGATAGAACGCCAGTGTAATTTGTCAGAGACGCCAAGTGACGTTTGGGCGTATCTGCATCTAGAGCCGAGAGATGGGATACGGCCGAAGAGCGCTTTACGGACGAGGCGAGGCTTGGTAACAAATTATGAAGTGATTGTAGCCAAATACACAACCTGAAAGCTCGTGGCAGATGATTGTGTGTGCCGTGCATGGAATACTATACATGAAAGCATCAACAGTATTGCTACTACAGTACGTATAGCACAGTGCAATGATTCACTGGCATTTGGCCTACTGTAATGATTCCGCGTCGGGTACAATTCAACTTTTCACGCGGAGCTTCACAACTCGGGCCATGCCGGGCTACGTGGTGCCAAGGAAAGGCAAAGATGACATCTGACCTGTTCCAGCGGGCGGGCTGGAGGAAAGCGTGCGCGTGCCGCATATGACGCGGGCAGCGACCATAGCTCGCAGTCACGCGTCATGTCCCCCGCTGAATTGTCCGACGTGCCGACCGACGCCTCGTTCTCCGTCTCAGTCATGCGGGTGAGGTGGCCGCCGCGAGTCCATACTCGTCTGGGACGAAGAAGAGGACGAGTTCAACGTCGACGAGGAGAGCAAACGGTTGCCGCGCGAGCGGTGGGACGAACGGCTCGTGCTCGGCAGCGGATGGCTTTACAAGCAGGATCTCAAGATCGAGGATCTCGAGAAGCAGCAGCAGGCTGTTGCGCAATACCTCGATACTGTGGATGAAGTGCTGTTTGGTGGGAGCAAGGGCGGCGTTAGAGGGTGGTTGTGCGAGCAGGAGCGCCTGGCTCGTAAAGAGAAGCTCGATCGGGAGGCGCGAGGGAAGGGCTGACGGTCTAGTGCCCCTTTGCCCGATTCTGGTCCTGGCGCCTACAACGACGAAACAGCCGGGAGGGGCCACGCCGTCCGACGTGTGGCGTCTGCGAACTTGCTCGACTCCATGCAGAACCTCGTTGTCACGGAGGAACCCGAGGCGCTGCAAACTCTTGCAGAGGAAGATGACGATGCTGACGACGACACATTTAGCGTGGACGACGATGATCTTCCGCCGTGGGCAAAGCGCGACGGTTTCCCGGACGGTGACCTTCCGCGTGCGCACGCACTCCTCGTCGCACTCCTCCCTGCGTCCATCCTGCCCCACCTGCCCGTCTCCCCAGACCGGCACGAGTTCCTGAACGCTCTGTCGTCCGGTCAACTGCTCTGCGTGGCATACAACGCCGGTGTCAGACAGTCCAGAAAGCCCTGGGGATATATCAACAGCGACTCGATCCACGACATCGTCGCTCTGGAAGATGCGCTCTCGGCATCTGGGATCGACGGGTCGCAGGCGGAGAAGGGCCGCAAAGGGTGGACGTTCAGGCGCACGGACAACCTGCGTCTGTGGTGCGCGTAAGTTCCGTCAGTAATAATTCGTGTCGTCTCTCGGCTCACGCGAACTTGGCACACCCGCAGCGCCTTGAAGCTCCGCTACATGCTCCCTATCATCTCGCCCGCTACTCCGGACGTACCGACGCTGAAACCGAACCCGACGGGCAATCTCACGCCGCCCTCGCCGTCGGCGGCAAAGTTCGCGGAGCCGCCCATATTCTTTGATGCGCGCGTAGTCGCGCGTCGGGACGACGGCTGGGAAGACATGCTCGAGCGCACACTCCTGCGCTGGATATCGGCGGTAGTTCAGGAGCGCCGCGGTCACCCTCAATGATGGACCATCTACCGACGGTTCCCACACATCCATATATGCCTATCATCTACTGACCATCGCCTTTTGCCTCTTCCTCTCTCCCTCTCCCCTCCCAATTTTGCTCTGCCGGATACCCCAAAAATATCCTGCTATTAGTGAAAGCGCACGATTCCCCTATTTCCCACTGCGCCTACGAACGATTGATATCCCCAGCCGTGACTTGGCACCCCTTTGACTCGATATAATTGATACGATAGCACCGCGCCTATAAGGTTTGTAGTTATTTATATCACTCTTCTTTATATGTGCAATAGGTTACCGAATGCAATGTTGATACCTTATATATATACAAACGCTCTTTCTGCTACGAGTTTAGAATATACGTTTTTTTGCCTCAAACCCTCGAGTGCATCAGTCTCAGTGAGTGCTACCCCGAACTGGCAGTTGCCGAATCGGAGCTCAAACAGCTCCCACCATGACTCGGACTGTCCATGATTTATCGGGTTAAGACGGTGTCTGGCTCGCAAGCCTCATTGCATCTCCGGTATCATGATCATATTCTGTCCTCCAACTAAAGACTGAACGTGCCACTGCTACATCCGTTTGGCTCCCGGAGGTCTGGTGTAACGCTGGGGCTTGGTATAGTGATGCGCGCGCCTATCACCCACATTTAAGTCACCTGGCACATTGCCGTGGGACTCTTTGTACGTGCTCGGACACGAGGCAGTGAATCATGTACAGTACAGTACTGTACTGTACCTGGCCAACGACCCCCTTCCTTACATCGATCCCTCAACAACACAAACACTCCCCACTGGTCCTATGTCTCGAACTTCTCCCGCGGCTGCCTCAGGATCCTCATCCAGTTTTCATGCAATCTTCTGTGATGCATTGAAGAGGTATCGTGACAAGACCAAGAATGACCTTGTTTTACATCCACTCATCGCCGATCTCCAAAACTGCAACCTTCCCAGCGAAATTCCGGCGGTCCTTGACAAGAAGTATAACGTTCAAGAGTACATCCAGTCTCAGAGCGGCGATAACACATCTGAACAATGGCTCAATGCAACATTTACCGTCGTCGCTTCGTTTTCTGCTGCCCTTGGCGACGGTCTTGGCCTGGTAAATCTTCAAAAGTTAACCCATAAATCTTCCGCCCTCAAATACATGCTTTATAGGTATTCCCGCCTGCCAAAGTCATCTTTGCTGGGATCGGCGTCCTTCTCATAGTCAGTATTTTCGTTGCTTCCTGCAGACCATTCTGACACCAAGGTCTTTTAGGCGGCAAAGGATGTCAACGCGAGCAAAGATGCACTCGTCGATATCTTTGGGCGTATTGAAAATCTTTTCAAACGCCTTGAGATTTACACCAAAGTGCCACCGACCGATGCGATGAAGGAATTGATCGTGCGGATCATGGTTCAAGTCCTCGAAATTCTTGCTGTCGCGACGAAAGAGATCAAACAGCAATTCGCAAGTGAGTTGATTGTTACAGACATACGGCGATGCCTGACCCATCCACATTCAGAAAGATTTATGAAGAAGCTGGTGGGAAGAACGGATCTCGAAGATGCATTGAAGAAGCTAGACAAACTAACGCATGAGGAGGCTCTGATGGCTGGTGCGGAAGCGGTGAGGCTTGGAAAGAGCATTGACGAAAAAATGGACAGGGTAATTGATGGTACGCAGCGCGTGTCTGACTCGTCTCAGTCGTTATGCTCAAGATTCTGCGGTTAGGTGGAAATGAAGCGAGAGTAGCGATGCAACGGATCGAGAACGATCTTGGTGGATTGAACCGTTCGTGACCCTTTGTGCGAGTGTTACTGGATAGAAAGGCTGAAAATATTACAGGGGGCCAGTCGCGAGAGAATTTTCAAAAATGGCTCTCTCCTCCAGATCCGTCGATAAATTTCAACACTGCGCGCAAAGCTTACCACGATGGCACTGCCGCATGGTTCACTCGATGCGTAACCTTCAACCGTTGGAAAGCCGATGGTTTTGAGAACTTGCTATGGATTCACGGAAAAGGTATATTTCTTTTATTTAGAGCGCCTTGATCCTTGCTAATGTCTCTCTCTGTTGATAGTGGGCTCAGGGAAAAGCATTCTTAGGTACGCTTGCTAACCCAACTTTCTGTGTCCGAGGGACCTCATATATTTGATAAGCTCGGCGATCATCGAATATCTACGACCTGTCTCTGATGCTAGAGCATCCTACCTAGGATATTTCTTCTTTGACTTTAAGGATACCGCAAAGCAGGATAATCGTGCTTTACTTTCCTCCCTCCTCATACAACTCTCCGCACAATCCAATCCATGCTTTGACGCTCTTTTCGACATCTACTCCAAACACGATTGTGGTTCACAGCAACCCAGCGAGGGCGCACTTTTACGATGTCTTAAAAAAATGCTTATCGGTTTGGGACAAGCGCCAATCTATCTTATCGTCGATGCCCTCGATGAATGTCCTACCACTTCAAAAGGACTTGGTGCTCCCCTCTCGCGTCAAGAGGTCTTGGAAGTTGTGAAAGAACTCGTCGGGCTGCACCTTCCAAATTTACATATTTGCATAACGAGCCGCCCTGAAGTCGACATTCGAAATGTGGTCGAACAATTGGGATGTCTGAGGGTATCTCTGCATGACCAGGATGGACAGAAGGAAGATATCGCTACATATGTCCGCTCTGTCGTTTATTCGGACAAGTATCAAGCGACGAAGTGGAGCGGAGAGGTTAAAGAACGAGTTGTTGAGACACTGTCCAGAAGAGCGGACGGCATGTAGGTTCTCGGTCCAAGTTTATGTTTATGACACCTGCTCAGATTGTTACCCAGGTTTCGCTGGGTGGTGTGCCAACTAGAAGCACTGCGGGACTGCCCCGTGCGAAATGTCGAGCGAGTTCTCAGCGAATTGCCCAAATCTCTCGACGAAACGTATGAACGCGTTCTGCGAGAGATCAAGGAGTCAAACCGAGAGGACGTTTATCGTCTGTTGCAATGCCTCGTGGTATCTATGCGACCACTTCGTGTCGAGGAACTTGCCGAAGTACTCGCGGTTGACTTCGGTAGTGATGAAGGCATTCCAATGTTGAAACCGGACTGGCGGTGGGAGGACGAAGAGCAAGCTCTTCAGGCAGCATGTTCCAGTTTAATTGCCATTGTCGACACCGGTCTTTCACGTGTGGTGCAGTTCTCACACTTCTCGGTAAAGGAGTTCCTGACCTCGCCTCGTCTTGCTGTTTCAAGTGGAGATGTCTCGTGCTATCATATTTCCCTGGAGCCTGCGCACACGATCCTCGCACAGGCTTGCATAGGAGTCCTTCTACGGTTGGACGATCCCATTGATAAGTATAGCAGCAATACGAGGTTTCCTCTGGCTGAATATGCCGCGGAACACTGGGTGAAACACGCTCAATTCGAGGACGTGTCGTTACACGTACGGAAAGGGATGAAAGATCTCTTTAACCCCAACAAACCACATTTTGCGGCATGGCTCGCGTTGCACGACATAGATACCAAGCCCCCCTACCCATCCCCCTATTTCGACTTCTCACCCCCGGGGAAATATGACACAACTCCTCTATACTACGCCGCACTCTGCGGATTCCGTGACTTGACAGAACACCTCATTTCCAGGCATCCCCAGCATGTGAATGCTCCTGGTGGTCGCGGCTATATGACACCACTTGTTGCAGCATTGGCGGGGAACAACTTCCAGACTGCGGAGGTACTCCTTCAACACGGTGCAGACGTGGACGTCCGGGGCAACCATAAGTGGACTCCACTGTGGGCTGCATACTGGAATGGCTATCCTGAAATTATGCAGTGGCTACTCGACCATGGTGCAGATGCGAATGCCCCACTAGGGAGTATGACTTGCCTGCATTGGACAGACGGAAACGTCCAGGTAGCTCGCATGCTCATTGAGCACAATGCAGACATAAATGCTCGATCGAACTGGGGCTGGACTCCGTTACACAATGCAGCGTCGTGGGGTCACCTCGAGTTCGCGCACCTGTTGCTCGAGCATGGCGCGGATATAGAGGCGAAGGATGACGAGGGCAGGACTGCATTCGATGTTGCGTCGTCGAGAGGATATCACGATATCGCGAAACTGCTATCGGAGCATGACCACAAGTGAAGGCACCTTTTGCCGTTTATAGTTCTCAGGTACCCAACGTAGGAGTCCCACAT
Organism: Russula sp. MG48; assembly: GCA_003313725.1. NCBI lineage: Eukaryota > Fungi > Basidiomycota > Agaricomycetes > Russulales > Russulaceae > Russula > Russula sp. MG48. The sequence goes on along the minus strand of QLOS01002135.1, from coordinate 2,421 downwards.
CACGATCCCTTTCCGTCATTCCTGTACTACTATATGCACCAATACGTGATAGAGGGTGCTTAGCGCTGTATCAGTTGTACCCATGCGGTATTCGCTTTCTGCCGGTGTTGACTAATAGCATGGATACGCCATGTTCTACTGTACAGTACTGGATAGAAAATTGAATCACTACAGTTGACTATCTCTCCTCACAGTGCATAAATGTCACGTGTATAGCCTTTTATGGAACCGGCGTTACTTGGGACGTAGAGAAACTTCTCGTACTACATAATTTTCACTATACTGTATGAGATAGTCAACTGTGCTGCACTAGGCCTTACAACCCGATCACCATGGGAACAAGCAGCGAAATGCTACGGGTTCTCGCCTTCAATACTCAGCCTCAGTCCCACAACGAGGCCTAGTTTGAGAATATCATCTGCCAAAACACTGAGTGAGGGGCCTATAAGATGATCTTCCTCGACTCTAGCTAGGTTCCAAATGTTGGGGAAACATACCTGATGCATGGGCCGCCACTGGCACCTAGGTTTGATGGTCTGACCCACCGATGAGACCCAGGGTTGACGATAATAGCGATGACAGATGGCGTACTGGCCATGCGCCCTCAGTTGGCTCAAGGTCACTCACCGAGCTCTCGGGACTGCCATCGCACACTAGATCACATTTTTGCGCGTCAACGTCAACTAAGCGGCTCATAATTCCGTCATAGCTCAACCAGAACATGCTTATCAACAGGGCAGTTCCTTGACCACAGCGGGGTTCCGGTGGTAGTAAGTATACCGGACCTTCGCGGGGATGGTGAAGGGGGAAAGGCCCGGAACATCAAATGGAAATATGCCATTGATGAGTAGCATAGAGGTGACCTACAAGGAATCCGCGCAACAAGGTCGTCATGCAGGGTCGATGTGGAAGATGCCGTAGACCCGAGCATACCAACATATCAACGGAGATAGGGAACGGACCGGTGAGAGTGTCACAGCCTTAGAAGATAGGTAAGAACATATAACAAAGGGTCCAACAATGATTCCAAGGCCGCTTAGTCCCGAAACAGAACGCGTAGATGATGAACAAGGCAGAGAAGGGCCGGCGCCAACTGACAGGCTAGGGCCTCCACGCCGGGGAGATCGGTCCGTTGATATGTTGATCAGCCACAGCCACTGTTCGTTCGCGTCTACTACGAGGTCGCGTCAAGTGTAGCAGCGCATGCAGCGCATTCTCTCTGCAGCAACAGTCGCTGCGATTGGGCTCACATGCAAAGCATACCTTCATTCTGGACTCTGTTCCATCTCAGTCCGCGGCCTACCTTACCTCCTCGAGGCGTTGGACACCCCCGAGAGACAGAACGGGCAGGGTGTTGTCACGGGTGAGCGATGACCTCTAGTCGAGCCAACCCAATGCTGAGTACTTGGTACCCAAAAGTCTCTAACCATCTCTCGACGTACGCGCTATTTACTCGGCTACTATTGCCGCCAAAAAGCTCGCTCAAAGAAATTCACCTCTTTTCCTCAGGCTCGACGACCCTCTCGTGTGGGGCATCCTCCCCTCGCGGACGTACCTGCGCTCGCACTTGACGCGATGGACCCTCGGCGCGTCAGACATCATATTCACTAACCCGTAAGCCGGCCCCGGACTGCGCCTTCTTCTCATCCCCCTCCTCATTCACGCTCATGCGGCAGCGTCTTTTCTGCTTTTTTCCGGCAGGGACAGGTCATCGAGACGTTTCGTGGTGCCGGTATATACCAACCGGCTGTTGACGTCGGGATAGAAAAGCTGCGCGCGGGCGCGTGGGTGCGTTCCGGGTCCCTCCACCGAAACACCACACCTCGCGCTGACTGAAGATATCTCCCTAGTTGCTATTGGGCGCGGAAAACAGATACACGTGTTTGTAGGGAAGCCCTCATTGTTCCGGGCCCACACCATTCGTGATCGCTGCCGCGACGTTCCGGCATGCGTCCATTAAACGCACTTCGTTTTGTCCGGTGTAATACCACGCCGAGAGTCCCTACATAGTGTTCCACGCATGCACACAAGCACACGCATATGGACGGTCAACTAGATAAAGATATCAACAAAAGAAAAAATGAGGCGGACGCACGATCATGGCGTAGAACGAGACGAGGACGAAGCCCTCGGCCCAGTTCGTTTTCGCGTCTGCCGTGACGTAGTTGACGAGGAAGCATGCGCCGACGAGGAGCACGACTTCAAAGAGATCTGCAAGGTTTCGCGTCAAGATTTTTAAAGTGAGGCAGTATTTACCAAAGAGCAACGACACGGGCTTGTTTAGCCACCAGCCCAGTAGCGTGACGAGCGGCGTCCAGAACATCAGGAATTGTATGCTCAAGTCGATCGCGCGCCCCTTAGCGATGACGCCCGGCGTGATGAAGTAGTACCAGGACTGGATTTAGGACACGATGGCGACGA
>QLOS01002133.1:0-19867 GCA_003313725.1 Russula sp. MG48 | reverse complement strand
GCGGCGGGCGGCAGGCAGCGGCGGTGAGCAACCTCAAATGAATAAGGAAGTATTGCTACTCACTATTTCATCCCTTTGAGGGACATAGCTGGGCCAGCAGGCTGACAGGGAAGCAGGGGCGGGGGTTCAAGCGCTAGGTGCGCCCGGTATCTGCTTTTGGAAGAGGCACGCCGATGACACATGGACAAGTGGGCCAGAAGGCTGACAGGGGAAACGACCGAGGGGTGGAGAGAAGGGAGAGTTAAGTAAGCGTACTGTAAAGGGAAACCGTTTGGGGCCAGCCCTGTCACGGCTACGAGGGGCTGTGGCTCGAAGTGAGCGCGTCGAGGTCACGTGAGCGCCTAAGTGCCTCAGGTGACCAGAGTCAGGGTCGAGGGGTACGTGACTGTGGGAGCAGACACGTGACTAGGGACGGGTCCAAGTGGGCCGAGATGCCCGAGTACTTGGATCCGGTAGGTGCGACTTTGCAAGCAATATAGCACGCCTTGCCGAGCTTCGATGTGGCTTACTAAGCCGGAGCGGGGGTTCACAAGATGAGAGAAGGGAGTCGCAAAGAGGGAAGTCTTGAGATCACTCAAAGGAGAAGGTGTGGATGTCAACTCGTATTAGAGACGAAGTTGAGACTGGGGAAACCAGGCTCAACTCTACAGGGTATTTATACCAATCCCAAGTGTGGTTGTATGTACGTATCAATGTCCTTTCAGTCATGTCGCATCCATAGGGGACGCGTCAAGATATACACCACTTCATGGTGGAAACTTTCAGTTGCGTAGGTACTTCCAGTCGCGTATCGTAAACCGTCCAAATGTAGAATTAGACGCGTACCAGGAACGGAAGTTGTACGCGTCGGGTAGAAATGATCGGGAAGAAGTCGTGTCAATGATCGGGAAGAAGTCGCGTCAATGATCGGGTAGAAGTCATGTCATTAATGATCGGGTAGAAGTGATCGGGTAGAAGTCGCATCAAGTCGTGTCGGTCCCAAATGGGGACTGCCGCCGGGATTGACTGGTAAGGTAAGTATCGTAGGTTCTGGCATTGTATCGTAGGTCCTGGCGTTGTATCGTAGGTTCAGGCGTTCTGTCTGTCATCGCATTGCATGTGAGGTCATGTGATCGGCCATATGCAGGTCTTGGGTTCAAAAACGTCCGGGGATAATTGGTATGCAGTGAGGAAAGCGTAACATCACCCCCTTTCTTAGGCGGGTGTGCCACCACACGCTTTGTCATCGTTGCAGTCAGTGTCACTGCGGGAGTGTTCAGTTGGTTTTGAAAGAATAGGGCAGCCCCTGGGCGCCGTCGGTCATTCGTGCGGCCCTCATCCTTTGGGCGATCCCAAACACCCAGGTGTCCTCGCCTAGTTATGTCATTTGATGGCGGGTTCTTCCTAGCATAGCCCCTCCATGTGGGGCATCGGCCGCGGTGGGCGAGACAGGTTTTCGTGGTACAGCGGATATGTGGAGTGGGACAGATGCGCCTGTAGTGCCCTGTACCCCCGCAGAGCGTACAGTGGATGGACACCAAGCGTTTCTTCTCTTTGCACTGGCGTTCTTGGTCTACTTCATCAATGAGGGCTTGGACCTCTTCATCTATGAGGTCTGGCATGGGCGTCCGCATTCTGCTGAGTAATGATGGTCCCTGGGGCTCCTCCAGGGCTCCTAGGCATTCAAGGAGTGAGAGCGTGTGGCTTTCTTCTATGGTCTCCAGGCTCATGTCCGAGCCACTGTCTTCATCAATCAAGTGCTGTAGCACTTCTGCTTCTTCAGCGCATTCGTCTTGGCCCTCCTGTCCGGCACTCCATCTGTCTTGTGTGGTGTCATTCATTCATGGGTGGATATACCCACACTCCTGAGTGTCGTCCCAGCATGGGGCCATAGGATTGTCAATGAGTTGGGTGGTGCAGATGTGGATAGGTGATGGGGTAATAGCCCGTGCAGGATCCAAGGCGCAGATCCACTTCTGTAGTCTGTTCTCCTTTTCTTCTACTGCCCGCACTGCTGTGGGCTTGCGCTTGTAGTATTCTTTGATGAGCTCCAGAGCATGCACATCTTCTGCAGGCTCCCAGCTGTTATGCGCTTTACTGTACCCCTTCCAAGACAAGAGGTACTGGAGTTTTCTTCCTCGTCCAGTTCTTCTTGAGTTTTCTATTCGTTCCACTTCGTATTCTTCTTCGCCTTCCACTAGTTCTGGTGCCGGCTGCGTGTAGTTCTCTCCATGCTCTGGGGTTTCGCGATATGGTGTCAATAGTGATGCATGGAATACGTTGTGTATCTTCCAGTGTGCCGGTAGTTCCAGCCGATAAACCACTGGTGAAATGACACCAGTCACTTTGAATGGTCCATAGCGCTTGGGCGCCAGCTTCACAATCGGGTGCGAGAGCCTCAAGTTGCTTCCTTCAAGCCAAACTTGGTCATCTTCTTTGAATCTGGCGAATCTTCTTTCGCCCTTTCGTCGTTCCGATCGTTGCATGAGTAGTCTCTGTGCATTCTTGATTGCTGCTGTTGCAATCGCTCGTGTACGCTCCAGCCAGTCCTTCCTTTCTGTCAGGGCAGGCACTTTAGCCTGATGGTCGGTTATGTGGATCGTCGGTGTGTGTCCAATGAGTAGTTCGTAGGGCATTTTCTTCGTGGTTTCGTTTTCCCAAGTGTTGTGCACAAACTGTGCCAAGGGGAGCAGCTGCGCCCAATTGTTTTGTTCTGCGTTGCCATAGATCCTAAGGTATTGCTCAACGCGCTGGTTTGTGCGCTCTGATTGTCCATCTGTCTGGGGATGGAATGCTGTACTGATGTTCTGCGTGGTTCCTAAGAGCGCACAAAGCTCTTTCATGATCGTTGCCGTGAATCTTGGATCTTGGTCCGAGATGACGCGCTTCGGTACGCCATAGAATGGGAATACTCGTTCCGCGTACAAGCGCGCAATTCCTAGTGCATCAATGGTTTTGTTGCAAGGTAGAAAGATTGCAGCCTTCGTGCAATCGTGGTCGACAATGGTCAGGATGGCGTCGTATCCCTGGGACATTGGCAGGTCTGTAATCAGGTCCCAGCTGATGGTGTGAAATGGGGTCGCGTTCTTTTCTGTAGTGATGGGCGAGATCGGCGGCCTAGACTTGACAGTGTTGGGCTTGGTCGACTGACAGGTCGCGCATCCTTTGACGTATGCGACCGTGAAGTTCTTCATTGTCAGCCACCAGAAGTCCCGCGCAATTGCCCTTAAGGTGTTGGCAATCCCTGGGTGTCCCGCGGTTTCATGATCGTGGTATGCTTGGAGGATTTTTCGCACTAGTCCTTCCTGTACTGGCACGACTAGCCGTGCCCTGTAGTACCAGCGCCCTCTTACTTCGTCGAGGGCATGTTCTTTCTTTAGTTCGTTCATCTGGCTTTCTTCTTCTTTCTGTGCTTCGCACACTTCTCGCTCCAGGTCGTAGATTTCCATGGCGCGTGCAAATAAGTGCTTTGGTAGCACTGTCACATCTGTGTTGTCTTCCATTGTTACGTCGAAGTCTGGCCGCCGTGACAGGTGGTCCGCGTGGTTGTTCTTTCCTGGCTTGTGCACCAGGACGAAGTTGTAGTCCGCTAGGTCGCCCAGGTATTGTGCCACTCGCCGGTTGATCCGCTGTGGGTGGCGATAGTACTGCAGGTTCGTGTGGTCTGTATAGACCGTGATGGGGTGTTCTGTAGACAAGAGGATGTGTCGCCATGCCCGTAGTCCTTGCACAACTGCGAGTAGTTCTCTGTCATGAATGTCGTAGTTCCTTTCTGCAGGTGTGAAGGAGTGGGAGACGTTTCCCACTGGTCGTAAGCGTCCGTGGGCATCCTTCTGAGCCAAGATGGCCCCTGTGGCGAACTGGGAGGCATCTACCTCCAGGAAGAACGGACGTTCATAGTCTGGTCGTTGGAGAACCAGGTTGCTTGTTACCGCATGGATGAGCTTCTCCATTGCTTCTGTGCATTCCTCCGTCCATTCGAATGGCTGGTTTTTCTTCAATAGTGAGTTTATCGGTCTGGTGATGTGTGCGTATCCTGGGATGAAGGCGCGGTGGTAGCCAAAGACCCCCAATGTCGAGCGCACTTGCTTTACTGATGTTAGCCTGCGTGGCCATGCTGCTAGACCATCTTGCTTCGTGGGGTCAATCCTGATAGTTCCGTGCTCCACTACTATTCCTAAGTAGTTGATGGTCCCTCGTTCGAATTGGCACTTCGATAACTTGAGGAACAGTGACTCCTGTTCCAGGAGGTCCAGTACTGCATGCACCACTTCTCGGTGCAGTGCCAAGTCTTTGGGCGTTGCAATAAGTATGTCGTCCATGTAGACGAACAGTAGTCCAGGGTATCTTCTTTTCAGGGGTGCAAAGATGCGGTCCATTAACCGCTGAAATGTCGCCGGGGAGTTTGTGAGTCCAAAGAACATCACATTGGGCAAGTACAGCCCATAGGGTGTCTTGAATGCAGCCTTCCATCGGTCTTCAGGGCGGATACGAACGTTATGGTATCCCCATCGAATATCTAGTGCAGTGAAGAGCTCCTTGCCGTCGAGTTCTTCCAGGATTTGCTCTATGCGTGGGATCGGGTACACATCGTGTACAGTCCACTTGTTGACTTCGCGATAGTCTTGCAGGGGGCGCAACCCTCCATCCTTCTTATGTGTGAAGAACCATGGCGTAGACCAGGGGGAATCGCCCTCTTCAATGTAGCCAAGTTCTTTGTTGTCGTCTAGGAATTTCCTTGTAGCCTCCAGTTCCACCCTTGTTAGTGGATAGACCTTGCAGTTGATGGTTGCAGGTGCATCTGGCTTCAGTTTAATTGCATGGTCTTCAGGTCGCGATGGTGGGAATCGTTTCGCAGCTTCTTCTGAGAACACAATCTTGTGTCTCTGGTACTCCTTTGGCAGTGTAGGAGCATCTTCCTTTCGTTTGTTTTTATTGGCCTCTATGGCCCATTCCTATGCGTAGTTTGTTCGCTGTATGGCAAGCTCTTGGCGCTGCTTGTACCGCCATTGCTCCCATTCTTCATTGCTGGCTTCTATGGCGCAGTCACTTGTGCACTGCACCCGCTGGACCTTGAGCTGTTGCTTGCGCTGCTTGCACCATTGCTTCCATGCTTCTGCAACTGTGTATAATTCAACAGCTCCCTGTATGGTCCCCTCTTTCCACGAGATGTCTGGGTCGAATTCCCTCAGGAAGGTGTAGCCTAGGAGCACGCGGTCATTCCCCAGGTTCGTGATGTAGAATTTTTGGAGCAGCTCTTGCTCTCTGTGTCATATCTTGAGGATGCATGCTTCCTCAACTGCTCCTGCAGCATTTGGCGTTCCATCTACATTGGTGATTGGTCGTGGGGTGTTCAATCTCCTTGTCGCAAGGTTCCACCTTTCCACTGTGCGGTAATTGACGAAGTTTTCTGTGGCACCACTGTCTATGAGTGCCTTCCCTGCGGCCGTCCCATCTGCATTCACAAATGTGATGGGGATCTTCAGGGAATTTGGTGGGGCAGTGTACACCCTGTCTAGGTGCATTGCTCGCGTCCAAGTCGCTTTTGCAGTTTCGTCCAGGTCCATTTCGTTCAGTAGCCGTGCACGCTCGTGCATGGGCTTCTCTCGTAACGTGGCAATGGTGGTCAGGTTTACTGGCTTAGTCTTTATCGCATTCAATCGTGCATGCGAGCCTCTCACTCGTTTTCTTCGGTCTGTCCATGCTGCGTGCAATTATGCATGCGAGCTTCTTGTCTATATCTTTCTCGGTTTGTGCCATCACTGGTGCGGGCTTTGGCTTTTCTAGGGCCTCACCCTGGACCATGGTGCACTTCCGAGGTCTGTCAATGCTCTGCACAATCACGCGAGCAATCTTGGTCATTGTGCCATTGTGCACAGGTGTCTTGGTCTTGGCCACGCGCACATTCATTGGTGCACTCTTGGCCATTGGTGTCTTGGTCGGGGTCGTGCACACATTCATTGGTGCTCCTTTGGCCACTAGTGCTTCACGTGCACTGTGCCATGTCTTTGCTGCACTATACCATTGCACAAGCGTTGCTGGTTGTCATGGGTCGCTCCTAATTGCTGCGAGTAGTCCGGGCCTCAGGCCCCTCTGGAATAACAGGATAGTCCCTTGTGCATCGGACTTCCTGCCTGCTGCCTTATGCAGGCATTCGAATGTTGCCCCATAGGTATCGAGGTCATTTCCCTTCATTCTAAGTACTAGGAGGGCATTCAGTGCACTCTCCCTAGTTCCTGCACGAGTGTACGTCTTCATAAACTGGTCCTTGAACCAGGTCCAATGGCTTTCATGTTTGTGGTCGATGTGCTGATCGTAGATTCTGTTGCGCAGTGCGTCCTTGCACTTGCGTGCCCATTTGCTGACTTTGGCACCTTTCATGTAGAATAGTGCATTCTGCACTCGCTGGTATGGGTTCTTCATGGCCCCCTTGTCTTTGTTGGCCATTCTGTAGTCCTCGAATTCTTTGAGGAAGTCTTCTGCACTTCGTGTGCCATCGAAGGTTCGTAGTTCTGTTCTGTTATCCCTCGCCGTCATGTGAGGGGTCAATGCCTGGGTAGCAGGACTTGCTACCCCCTTTCTAGGCAACTTCATTTCTTTGATGGTGATATCTTCGATCATGCCTGCAGGGCATGTGTCTGGTTTCTTTAGGATGTTTGCATAGGTTCTCTTGGCAGACGCTGTGCTACCAAGTTCGGGTGCTGATTTCTTTGGCACTTCTTGCTTTCCAGGACTGGACATCGTGCCAGTTGCTTCTTTCATTGGTTCTTTTGGTACTTCATGCTTCCCAGGACTAGACGCTATGCCAGCCACTTCCTCCCCAGCTAAGGTCACTATGCCTTTGGCTGAGCGAGTGTTCATTGGTGCAGACGCTTTGCTGCGAGCCAATGACTCTTTCAATAGTCTTTCTATTAGGGCTGCTGTATCTGTAGCTTGGCCAGCGTCGGTCCTGGAGGGCATGATTCCTTCAGGCATCAGGGACGTCATCGTTTTGGTTCGGGTGACTTGATCTTCTATCAAGGTCGGTAGGGGGAGTCTCAACTTATGTCACGGCTATGAGGGGCCGTGGCTCGAAGTGAGCGCGTCGAGGTCACGTGAGCGCCTAAGTGCCTCAGGTGACCAGAGTCGGGGTCAAGGGGTACGTGACTGTGGGAGCAGACACGTGACTAGGGACGGGTCCAAGTGGGCCGAGATGCCCGAGTACTTGGATCCGGTAGGTGCGACTTTGCAAGCATTATAGCACGCCTTGCCGAGCTTCGATGTGGCTTACTAAGCCGGAGCGGGGGTTCACAAGATGAGAGAAGGGAGTCGCAAAGAGGGAAGTCTTGAGATCACTCAAAGGAGAAGGTGTGGATGTCAACTCGTATTAGAGACGAAGTTGAGACTGGGGAAACCAGGCTCAACTCTACAGGGTATTTATACCAATCCCAAGTGTGGTTGTATGTACGTATCAATGTCCTTTCAGTCACGTCGCGTCCATAGGGGACGTGTCAAGATATACACCACTTCATGGTGGAAACTTTCAGTTGCGTAGGTACTTCCAGTCGCATATCATAAACCGTCCAAATGTAGAATTAGACGCGTACCAGGAACGGAAGTTGTACGCGTCGGGTAGAAATGATCAGGAAGAAGTCGTGTCAATGATCGGGAAGAAGTCGCGTCAATGATCGGGTAGAAGTCACGTCATTAATGATCGGGTAGAAGTGATCAGGTAGAAGTCGCATCAAGTCGTGTCGGTCCCAAATGGGGACTGCCACCGGGATTGACCGGTAAGGTAAGTATCATAGGTTCTGGCGTTGTATCGTAGGTCCTGGCGTTGTATCGTAGGTTCAGGCGTTCTGTCTGTCATCGCATTGCATGTGAGGTCATGTGATCGGCCATATGCAGGTCTTGGGTTCAAAAACGTCCGGGGATAATTGGTATGCAGTGAGGAAAGCGTAACAAGCCCTATAGGCTGACGTGGAAGGCCGCATTAAGGGCTACTTAGTTAGGGAGACCCCCCCGGGAATCACCGGCTAAGTCGATAGTATTACTTAGAGGTACAGGTGGATACACTTAGTGATGTGCTGAGTGGTGCGCTTCGTCAGCGGCCACTTCCCCTGTATAAATAGCGTAGGAGTTGAGCACTGGAAGCCCCAGTCTCAACTTAGTCTCCAATACTAGTTGAACATCATCACAAACAACCTTGTGTGATCACTCCCTTCTTCTCTATCACCGCTCCGCCTTAGTAAGGCATATCGAAGCTCGGCAAGGCGTGCTACAACGCTTGCGATCACACAGACTTAGGAAAGGACGCGTCGGCTTATCTAAGCGGCACCTTCCTATTATAGAAGTAGTTCACACAGTCACGTGAACTACCAGAACTTGGCATAGCGTCCAAACCAAAGACTTAAGGTCGACCTACCGGAACCAAGTGCTCGGGCATCTCGGCCTTAGCAAAGTGTTCACACGATCACATGCTCACTTCGAGCCATGGCCCCTAGTAGCCATGACATGCTTTGAAGCTGGATGAGGTCAAGATCATTAGTATCAGGTTATTCCATTAATAACGGACCTTTGATCCATCCTGACTACAGATTCCTACCCTGTCACACAGCCCCATGAAATACCGGCCCACGTTGTTGCTGTCATGTCCTCCCGAAATCCCCCGAAATCCCACCACTTCAGAGCGCAATGTCCACTTGTTTTGCTTCACCTCAATCCAGTGTGTGGTCATGCCCAAAAATGCTGCCTTTGTATTGTCTGCTGACCATCCATCAGCTGTCGTGGAGACCTTCCTGGGAGCTGCCTAGACTCGGACTTGGTTAGTATTCCCTTGCGGTAATCTAAGCACCCTAAGCTCTTGCACTAACAATTATTTCTTCCCGCACTTGCTTCAACCATTTCACAGATTCATTGTGGATGTAAACACCAACACTGTGACTACTGGGAAGCTCAGAAGCCTTGGTTTTTGGCCTCATCGACACAAGACAGTTCCTAAATAACTTGTTACTCGCAACTGCGAAAGCCTTCAAGTTTTGCCTGTAAGTATTGCCCATTATTATTCGACAATCTGCTTACCTGGTCATCACAGGCAACGAACTGGGCCACAGCATGCAACGTTCCCTCTTGTGTGAAGGCTTCCGGGTGACTGACGAGCATATCATCCAGCTTTGCTTGTGGCTTTTCCTTTTTACCTTTCTCCTGGGCTTGTGCAATCTTCGGAGGGATCGCATGATGGTTGACAGGTATGTTGGCCTCCCCACATCTCTTTTTGTACAACTCATAATGCTTCCAACAGTGCTGGCGTAATGTTGAATTGCCACCAGTCAAAAAACACTTCCGAAGCCCAACCATCTCAACGTGTTTTGGGTCACCCCTGTCAACAAGTAAGTTATAATATTACTTTGTGATATTGAACAGAAGCTCACTTGCATGTCATGCACCAGCGACCTTTTACCAACATTTGTTCGTCACCTTTCCTGAAGTTCACCTTAACCTTCTTCAAAAACATCAAGTCCAAGTCTTTCGTTGAGTCACCCTTCGTGGCTATGTCTTCTCCAATCCTTGCCTGGTGTTGCTCCTCAAGATCACTCTCCTGTTGTGGTTGATCATGGCAATGGGTATGTGTGGCCTTACAGGTAATGAACATACCACATCAATGCTGATGAGTTCAGACCCATCTGCCAGTGACTCTTCACTACTGCTTTCCTCAATCGACTCCACCGGAACAGCAACAGGTTTCTTCCCCTTCTTCCCCTGTCTCTGTTGCTTTCGTGACCACTTGGTGCCTTTATCAGATGAGCTCTCGCTCTCATCACATAGTACCTGCCGTTTGTTGCTGGTTGCGCCTTGGCCATGAGGTGCCCTTGTGGGTTGCCCCTTGGTAACCTTTTTTGGTGCTGCTTTAGTGTGTACTTTGGGAGGCATAATGGCAGAGGAATTTGGAGTGGAACTGCTTTGTTGGGCCGCGAGTCACAACTGTCTCATCACGTTTTTTGTCTCTTGCTGTACCTGTATATAGTATCTCAGACCCCAAATATAGTTAGCAGTCTTGCTGCCAACCGGTTTCAACCGGTTATAGTATGGTTGATATTTTTGACATGACAATCAAAGACTGCAACCGGGGGTAGGCAAAAAATGATGCAACCACAACCGGTGGTCCGGTCTTTTTCTGGTCCGGTCTGGTCCAGTCCCCGGTCTTTTTCCAGTCCTATGGACCGGACCTTAAAACTCTAGGCAGCTGCAACAATGGCAACAGTGGCAGTGGCGGCTCACACCCCAACACGGCAACACCAGTGCTGGCAGAGCACCAGCACCAGCACACCAGCAGCAATGCCAGCAGCAACAGCTGTAGTAGCAGCACCGGAGGCAGCACCAGCAGCAGCAGTACCAGCATGGGTGGCACCAGCGGGAGCAGTAGCAACACGCAGCAGTGGCAGCAGCAACACTGGCGGGACCAGCGGGAGCACAGCAGCAGCAGCACACGCAGCACCAGTGGCAGCACCACTACGGCGGTGGGACCAGCAGCAGAACCAGTGGGTGTAACAGTGGCGGCACCATTGGGCACAGCAGTGGTGGGACCAGTGGCAATACCAACAAGAGCAGTGGCAGTGGCGACGCAGGAGCAGCAATGGCAGTGGTAGCACAATAGCGGGGGCGGCGGCGACAGAAGCAATAATAATATCAGAATTTTCTCTTTCATTCCTACTCAAATGGACAGTACAGGTACTACATTATTATGTACAGTATAGTGTGGTGTAGATGAATAGCAAACTTTGGTTTCACCCTTGGGGACCATTGGGGTGGTGTTGCTGCCATGGTGCCGCTGGTGTGTAGTGTCAGAGCCAGCTTTGAGCTGACTGGCTTGGCTTAGCATGGCTCAGCTTGCTCAGTGAACCAGCTCGGCTCGGCTCAGCTAGCTGACAGGGTTGGCTAATGGGAGCTTGGCTATGGCTCAGCTTGGCTCGTGCAGCCACCGCAACACTACAATGGCATTCTCTGAAATGATAACTCCTAGGTATTTGACAGCTTCTGCTTTGAATTGGCACTTCTGGGGTTTCAGAAATAAGTTGTTTCGTGCCAGGATTAACAGAACATTGTCCATGACATGGCAGTGTAGGGTGACATTGTGAGGGGTGTAGATTAGGATGTTGTCCATGTAGACAGTAACGTATCCTTCATTGATCAATTCATGAAAGAGATGGTTCATCATGGATTGGAAGGTGGCGGGGGCATTGGTGAGTCTGAAGAACATAACCATGGGCTCGAAGAGCCCTCGGTTCGTCTTAAACGCTGCCTTCCACTGGTCTCTGTCGCAGATTTGGATGTTGTTGTATCCCCAGCGGATGTCGAGCTTTGTGAAGAGTGCCGATGGTTGGCTGTTCACTCTCGTGAGGCAATCCATGAGTTCTCGAATGAGGGGGAGCGGTGTCATGTCGCATACAGTCCAGGTGTTGAGTTTACGATAGTCCTGGATGGGTCTGAGATTGCCATTCTTCTTTTTGATGAAGAAGAAGGGGAATGTGTATGGAGACTTGGAGGTGCGAATGTACCCTTTCGTCAGGTTCTTGTTGATGAACTTTTGTAATGCAATACTGTATCTTCACTTGGCGTCAGGGGGTAGACTTTACAATCTAGGGTGCCGGGAGCATCTGCTTTGAGATCAATGGCGTGATCCCAAGGTCGTGGATCGGGGAATCTTTGTGCGGCCTCTTCGCTGAAGATGTGGGCGTGCGTGTGGTACTGTGGGGGAATGATTTGATCCCAAGCGCGTTCGCTTTTATCGGCTGCTTGTTCTGCCAACTGCTGCGCAACAGTAGTTTTGGCGCATTGCATGAATAGCTGGTCACCTTCTTCCCAAAAGGGCTGGTTATGAATTTCAGCCATGCACATTCCTGCAACCTTTGTCGTATACCTGGTCCCACCCGATGCCACTCCAGCTGTGCATAGGATTACGCATGCTGGGAGCGTTCTGGCTTTCCAGTCAGGTCTTGGGTTGGCCACCATGAACCAGGGGTAGCCCAGAATGACGTGGTCATCGTCCATGCCGGCTATATAGAAACAGAGGGTGTGCAGTTCATCTCCCATGAGGACTTCTAGGTCGGCGTAATGTGTGATCTTGCCTCCAGCGTTTGTGGAGCCATCAGCGTTCCATAAGATTCTGGGGGTGTGAAGCAAGCGGGAGCCTAGCTTGTGGCGGGCTATGAACTGCGGACTCACAAAGCATTCAGTGGCCCTGCAGTCTAGGAACATGAGTAGATCAACTTTTGTTAATGCCGTGTGGAATGAGACTGCAATCCTCATGGCATTGACTTGGGGGAGAAAGACATCTTGTGCGAACATGGCATGCATGCAGGTGGTTCGGTTGGGGTCATCGATGTCGAGGTTTCGTATATATTCGAGTACTTGTCGCTGCTTCTGCCCCTCCTCTTGGCCTGAGACCATACTGTAGAGGTGGTGGCTGCGAGTGCCATGGGGGTCTTTGTGAGTTTATCTGGACAGTAGCATTGGATATGTCCGTGTTGGTTGCACAGGAAGCATCTTCCCTGCGTGCATTGCTGGTCTTTGTCCGTCGTGGCGATTTCATCATCCTGTACTAGTTCAGACCTGGGGGTGGTCGACTGCGTGAGTGGTGGAGTGTTGTGTGAAGGCGATGGGTGGCGTGGGTGTTGCTCTTCCCATTGTGTTTGTAGGTGTGGTTTTAAAGCCATAATGATGGCCTGGCATTTCCTGCTGACTGCCTTCCATTTGTCCCATGTCTGCGGGTCATCATGAGATATGCAGGTCTTGAGCAGTCATAGGGGTAAACCCCTTCTGAACTTCTCGAGGGTCACTGGATCATTTTCTCGATATAACGCTTTATGCATCAGAGTTGTGAACTGGGTGATGTATTCGTCAATGTTGTCCATGGTCATGGTAAGGGTGTCTAGTTGCACTGCTGCATGGTAAGGTTCATTAACATCGACCCAATCCTGGGTAAATCGGGTTTCGAATTCATCCCAGTTGGGGAGGGGTTCGGCGATAAGCCAGTCTTCTTGGGCTCATCACCATTCTTGTTACGATCTCTGGTACGCTTGCTACGGTCCGGACTATCTATTTTTACCTACTATGACTCTGGCAATGACTGATGTGATCCGGCTTGGCAGCGCAGCCTGTGACCAGGCTGCGCTCATACGATACTGCCTCACGTTACTCGTGACTGATACTGATACGACACAGCCTTCTGCTGTGCGCTCTACTTACGCTATTGGCTGATACTTACGATGACTCACAGATGTGACCCTATGTCACATCTAGGCTGTACTGCATCGCTGTTTGTGACTCAGATGACAGTAGCACGTGACCTCTTCTGTAAATGCCTATAAAAGGGCTCCAGTTTACACCAGTCAAGCCCTAAGCTTGACTTAGTTTTGCAATCGATTCTAGTCTCGAACCTCTCACTCCTGCTTCCTCTCTCAGACGTGGTCTAGCCCTCTGAGAGCAGTAAGAACTCGCTTCGTCTCACACGCCTCTCTGAGTCGCTGCAAGACTCAGCTCTGGATCGCGTCCCTAGATATCATCCCTATCTAGACGCCTATCTACTTCGCGTTTACTCCAAGTCACTCGTCATCCCCGCGGTCACGTGGGAAGGATCACGTTACCTTCGTGCTCAAGTAACTCGCACTCAGTCACTCGCGCATAGGCACGTGCTCTCGCATCATACTCACGTGACGCGTCTCGCACACAGTCTCGCATCGCACAAGTCGTGCTACCGGCCTGTCGAGCCGTAACAATTCTGCCACTGCAGGCCCCTGGATGTACGTTAGGGCGTGCGTGATGCATGTGGCCTCATCAAGGATCAGAGGATGAATTGAATTCAGGAACTGGTAGAGTTTCAGCTCATGAACGAAGGTGTCGGTCATTGTGCGATCCCCAGTAAAGATCGCTGGTTCTTGGCCCTCCAACCGCAGGTTATCGCCTTGTGGTTGGGGCGCTGGTGGAACATTTGGGGGTGCATTCAGTGGGTTAGGTGCTGGTGGGGGCGCTGGGGGTCCATACCCTGGTGGGAATCGTGCCACAGGGGATGGTGGCATGTGCCTGCTGTCATTGACATTTGGGAGTACTATCGTCGTCATTTTTGGTTTGTGGGTCATTATCATGGAACGATCGATAAGGGCTCCTAGATCTGGATCGGGGTGATATGTAGCCTTCGATCAATATCGGTCATGTGATTTTCCATTGGTCAGATCTTTCGTGATTTGGTGATCAGTAGGGTAGTGTGTCGATATGGGGTGGCTATCAAGTTTGCCTCGTAGTGGCGATCGGTTGGGGATTTGGGAGGCTTGTTCTAATGTTACACTCGGGCTCTGAGCATATCGATGTCAGTCTGTTTGCTGAGTCTGTAGAGCTGACTCAGACACTGCTAGTCCCTTGAGGTTAGGGATGCAGGCAGTGGCAGTCCCCTTATATGCACAACCCTAAGCCAAGGGTTCAATGCAGGGTAATCAAAGTCAGGCAATTGGCCTGAGGATCTGAGGGTTCACAAGATGAGAGGGGAATACGATAGCCACCAAGGGCCAGAGCGTAGCTCGGTATTGGTACAAGAGAACAAGCCTAGAGGTACGGCTACAGTCTAGGCTACCTTATATAGTCAGGAGTCGTGGGAACGGGCTTCCTATCGAGTCACATGAGTCAAGTATCATACTGCGATTGTGGGTCATATATGCGATAAAGGGTGAAAAAGTGTAACACCTGCAGCAGCATTCCCCTATGGACCTGATGCTGAATGGGGCCCTTTGAGGTTCCAAATAAAAACCACCCGACCCGCAAGGGACAGGGCACCCCTGGGGCACTTGCGAGTGCTTTGGTTAGTCTTCCTGCCTGGCATGGTAAACCAGGAGGTTAGGTTGGGACCCTGTAAAGGCAAGACCTGGTGGGCCCTTAGCCAAGAGGCAACAGGGTAATGGGAAACCTAGCTGCGAGGCAGGCAAGCCGTAGCCAGGGCGTAAGACTAGGCCAGATGGGGTTGGCTAGAGTTGCGCCTTGGGCTCAAGAGGACAGATGCCCAGGTTGGTCATGTGTCCCACCATTGGCACATGGCTTAAGGTGTAAACGTGGAGAGGATTGGGGCCACCGGGAGTTGATGTGCTGCCCGGCTGGCGATGGTCCTTGACATGGACTGATTTGAATCCCCGACTCTGTACTATACAAAAGAAGAGCTGATGCATGCCCCAAGTCGCAGCAAGAAACCCCATGTCTTCATCAGGGTCCTCTCCTCACTGCTCTATCCTCATCCTCTCACCCCTCTCCCTGACCCCTGAATCAGACCCATGTACCCCCAATCGATCCATACGCCACCTCATCATGCCATGATACCCATGATAACGGTGCTCACAAACCACGAATGACAGACACAATTTAGAGCGTTGCATGCAAGAATTTACCCACCAAGTGGCAGAGGCCGGCAAGCAAGCAGCCCAAGCTCACTGGCAATTTGAGCATCAGTTCGGGACATGCAGGGAGGCTACCCCATTTATCACTGCCCTAGAGGAGGACATGATCATGACAGATGCCTCGTGAAGCTGAGACGTCTTCAGACCTGACAGAGGGGCAGTGTTACACTTTTTCACCCTTATCCCATATATGACCCTTTGACCGTCTTGAACCCACGACTATAGCACGATATTTGACTCATGTGACTCGATAGGAAGGCTGCTCTCACGATTCCCAGCTATATAAGGTAGCCTAGACTGTAGTAGCATCTCTAGGCTTGTTCTCTTGTACAGTGTTCTATGGGTCCTTGAGACACTGAAACTCAATTTCCGACTCACACTTGGAACTTCACATTTTGATCAAAATTAGTTATCTAGGTATCAAATGAATACTATTTAGCAGCTACTATGTATTTTTTCAAATCTCAAAGTGATGTGGTAAGACATGTGTGAGCAAATCTAATGAGTGGGTCGAAAATCAGCAATTCGGGGACCTTGAGACAGTGTGACAGGCTGTGACATCCCAATCGCACTCATGGATCCTCAGAACTTGATGACGACGATTCAGACCCTGGCTCATCCTCAAACCCTCCAAGTGCACTAGTTGAAGGCTGAGGATCCTTAGGGGGCTGGGGTTTGAGGGGCCGTGTAGGTTTCTTGGGCAAATTCTTCTTCAAAACCCCCTCTGACGTCAATTTTGTGCATTCTTCCTCCCATTGCGTCAAGCTCATGACATGGGCCTCCTTGGTTGTGTTCCACTCCAATTTCAACCTAGCCTTCTCAGCCTTACTTCTTTCCCTCTTATCCTGCCTCATCTCCTTGTGCCTGGCAGCCTCCTCCCAAGCATCGTTCTTCACGAAGAGCAGAGATGCTTTCATGGTGCGTAAGATGTCTCCCTTTCCCCCTGGCAAATACCTTATTCTTCTTCAACTTCCTGTTCTCTTTAGCATGCAGGGTCTCATTCATCTTCTGAAGTGTCATATCCTGGACCATGAGCATGGCAGAGGTTGCTTCTTCCTGCCTTTCCCTGTATGTGATGACTTCCCTAGCCTTTTGGAGCTTCTCCGTAAGTGAGTCAATATGCTTCTTGAGTTCAGCCTTTGACAGATTTGAGGTGTAATTAGGTGTCTTAATGACGTCCCAGTTGGGCTGAGGGAGAAAAGTTAGGGTGGGTGATGTGTGATCTGCCAGTCGGGGGAATGGTGTCAATGAGGTGTATTTAGCATGGGAAATGAGAAATGAGCCAGATTGTGTGCCAGCTAGACTGGCTGTCATCATCTGCATACGTTTCAAGAGGGTCTCGGGAGTCAGAAGGGTTGGGCCAACTGCATGGTATGGCCTTTTTGGTGATGATCGAGGTGTGTGGGTGACATAAAGTGAAGTACACCTATTTTCTGAGGTGTCCGATGCTAATAATGATGGTCCTGGTTCAGCTACTAATGGGGGTGGATGCACATGCGATGGGGAAGATTTGAAGGTTGTTGGTTGATAAGATCGGAAGGCTGTGATGATGGCTTGTACAGGGCTCATATATTTAACTGCGAAGGCTCCTTTGACTGATGTTGCTTCACTAGGTTGCATTTGCTTCTTAGTGATCACTGAGTGGTCAAATGGGTACACTCCAGTGGCTTGGAAAGTGGCCTCAATGGTCTCCTTGGTGAATGCGATTTGGTAAGCCTTGCCAAATAGCCCCACAAAGTCCGCTTTCGTGACTTTGGCCCGATGGAGTGTCTCAAAATCAATGATGACTTGTTTCCAGATTTCCTTCATCCTCGCAAAGCATACAACATCAAGCCCTTGTAAAGCATGCGTGCAGTGTGGTGGGTACCCAAGGATCATAATGTTGTGGTCCTGAGCATATTCTAACAACTCTGGTGTGTAGTGCAAGCTGTGCCCATCAAGAATTAAGACACAGGTTTGACCCTGTGCCTTGTCATGCATCTGCTTGTCGAAATCCTTGATCATCCAAAAGAGTGTGACATCACCGTCTGTCCATCCTTTTGGGGAATAGCAGATCCTGTTGTAGAATGGTAAACACTTTCCTGAGTATACAGTTGCACAACTTACAAGCATCCCAGAACATTGTCCTGAAACCATGTTTCTTTGAAGCCCCACCCTTTCATAACAATAGTTGGATGTAAGCTAGTACCATCAGCACATATGGTAATTATAGCAGTTGTGTTTTCACGATCTGCCCCTCCTTGCTTGTGCTGAGTCTTAGTCCCTCTAGCCCCAATAACGCGTTGCTTCCCCTGTCCCCCTGCAGGAAAGCCACTCTCATCCATCCCATAAATGTTCTCTCTTGGTATTCCCATTTTCACTATTAATTCCTCCACCAGGTCGAACCAATGCTTCACGGCCGCTGGGTTAAGAGCTTGTGCCCTTTGCATGTCAAGGGGTTTACTCCAGTGCGTCTGGAGTTTGTCTTGGTTCCTATCAAGAAATGCGTAGATCCAATCCTTCCCAACTGGCATGTAATTATGCCTGATCCTCTTTGCCAAAATAGTATTTGCATGAGATTTGACGCTGCTCATCAGGTAAACTCGAGTATGCTTAATCATTGCTTATTCTATCTTATTCTGTCTTAATTGGTGTTAAGCAGTTTTAAGTCTGCTCACATTTAAGCAAGACCTGCTTAACCTAAGCAGCGTGCTTACCAGTCTTACCTAGCTTGAGATTAGCTTAAGACAAAGCCTTTGCTTAACCTAGCTTAACCTAGCCATCAATGTATCTACAAAAATATTTTCCCCTTTTTTATGCTTTGCAATGCTTTTCAGCAGGCACACCTTCAAAATAAAGAAGACTCAAATTGACATATAGTAATAGGGATACAGTAGTATAGTAAAGGTATGAAGGATCCATACATCAACTGCACCCACCCACCCAAGCCACCAATGCCAAGTCCATGTGCACAGTTCATCCAGCTGCCAACAGCACGCGATGCGCCATGATGGCAGTGTTGGTGCCACCGTGGTGGCCGTGACGGTGCTGCGGTGGCGGCCGTGACGGCGCTGCGGTGGCAGCCGTGACGGTACTGCGACGGCGGCCGTGACGGCGCTGCGGTGGCGGCTGTGACGGTACTGCAACAGCGGCCGTGATGGCGCTGCAGTGGTGGCCGTGACAGCGCTGCAGTGGTGGCCGTGACAGCGCTGCAGAGGTTGCGATGACGGTGCTGCGGAGGTCACAATGATGGCACTGCGGAGGTCGCAATGACGGCACTGCGGAGGTCGCAATGATGGCGCTGCGGCGGTCGCAGTGATGGTGCTGCAGCGGTTGTGGTGACGATGTTGTGACAGTTGTGGTGATGGTGCTGCCAGTGATGGCACTGGCGGGGTTGCTGCCGCAGCGATGGTAATGGTGGGATCGCTACCGCAGCGACGGTGCCAGTGGGGTCGCTGCTGCGGTCATGGTGCCGGTGGGGTTGCTGCCACGATGACGGTGTCGGCGGGGTTGCTGCCGCAACAACAGTGCCGGTGGGGTCACTGCGGTGGTGACGGTGCTGGCGCGGCCACGGCAGCAATGGTGGGACTGGCGTGGCTGTGGCCGTGGTGGTGGGGGTGGTGGTCCGCAGCTGCAGTGATGGTGCTGGTGCGGCTACGATGGTGGCGATGGTGCCACAGGGGTGGCAACAGTGCCGCAGTGGCGGCGACGGTGTTGGTGCAGCCGCAGCCACAATGATGCTGGTGGGACCGCGGTCATGATGGTGGTGCTGGGGGTGGCAGCGCTGGACACAAAGGGAAAAAGTAACTTACCCTCTGCCAACCAGTTGGGGGCTCCCACACAGTCCCCATGACCCACACGCAGCCATGGCGGTTTGGGAGGGCAAAGGTGGAGGGTGAGCGAGTGAAACCCGAGAGAAAAAAGACCAACTTACCAATGCGACAGTGCCCATGTCAAATGCCACCATGACAATAGGGGCCAGGGCTGGTGTACTCCAGGTTGTACATTTCAATGTCCCTATTAAAATAGAGCGTTAGTGATGGGGCTCATTGTAAGCTCATAGTGGCTCCCCCTAGCACAATACATGCACAACACCTGGCCCAGCGCCACCACTGGTTTCGCCCCCTTCGAACTACTCGTGGGATGCATCCCCCGGCTGCACACACCAGCCAAGATAGAATCTAAGGCACCAGAAGTGGAACGAAGAGGGAAACAACTACACACTGTGGGCATTTTAGGATGGTATGCATGATTTCATGTTAATTTTATGCAAAACATAATTCAAAAAAGTTTTGAATGTGGGCATGCAAAACAGTTTGAACTTATTCACAATGTACTCTACAATGAAGAAAGGGTAATGCCACTGGATACATTGTGATGCCATTTACAATGTAAACTTTTATAAAATTCTTATGTGCTCTGAACATTCATTAACAATAATTTGGAGTTGTTCATGTTAATGATACAGAAAAAAATATTTCTAATTTAATCCCTAT
>QLOS01002131.1:0-18702 GCA_003313725.1 Russula sp. MG48 | reverse complement strand
ATGGACATCACGAAGTCGTGCTACTGAACGGATACATACCAATACCAAGCAGTATAAATACGCACCTCTAGTTCCCTACCCCTTCAGTTGGTTCTATATCATCGACTAAGGGTCACGTCTAGTTTATACAATGTGAAGTTCCGCGGATAGGCAAAGCGAGCGGCGTTGGAAGCTGTAATCGCGTGGAAGGAACAACCCTCGGCACCGTGTTCAGTTGCGGTCCGAGTCCTTCAGTTGCGGAGCTGAGAGGTGAAACGCTTCGAAGTTACTAGACCTGACGCCTGACGCTTGAAAAAAAAGACAATATCACTTTTTGGCAAGCAAATCGATGACAGCTTATCCGTTCTCATCCAGCTGCGGTAAATTTGGATAGGGTGGTATCGGCTATGACGCATTTTTTTTTTGTCACGGTCAACGCCGCGGACATTCAATGTTGACCCAGAACCACATCATGAGGTGGCGTGTGGGGCCACTGTCAACTTGCAATTCTAATCGGGCATCGCTCCAACGGTTCTAGCTATGTATTGGCAGGTCTATCTACTAAATTGGGCTCTACATTGTGACGTGTTGACCGCGCTAGTATCTATAGGTGCTTCTCGGCGAAGATGCGCAGGGACTCGAGGCGATCTTTCTGGCAGTGTCCTCATCGGCGTGGTAGCCTGTCATTAACCCAAGTATTGCCGGAATCAAGCTAATGTAGATGAAGAGCCGATCTGACGGTGAAACTGAGAGAGCGCGTGTGGGATTGTTCTGTACGAAGGACGAAGCAATAGTAAAACTACTTGTAAGTTCGGGTTCTGCAAGTGTTGCGCGGGAACTGAGGCATTGCTCTCTAGGAGGATTACTATTCTTGGCACGGGGCTCTTTTTTGATAGCCCGACACTAACGGCAGATCCGATCTCTGAAATATTCAACAAATGACCGAATTCTGTGATGCGTCTACTGTACCCACATCAATTCTGTCTCGTATGGCTCCACCGGCCAGGAAGTTACAGTTCGTCGGGCGTTATTACCTGAGAACCCGGTCCATGCATGAACGGATGGCGAACTTGCTATTTCCGGGAAGAAGGACTCGGAACCCCATTCAAGTTCCTTCCCAACTCGAGGTTCCTTCTCATGTCGTACCCATAACCGAGATGATAAGGAGGGTGCCATGAGGTCTCACGGTCTTCACGGCAATCGTACGACACCGGAAGATACGTTGTGGTACCTTAGTCACATTCAAGTGGAGAACAGCTTCTATCTCAGACCATTCCTTTCTCCGGAGCCCGGCGGGCCAATACCGGTTTATGCGTTTAAAGGTGCTTCAGGATTACCTACACAGGACATACCCCCCTCTCTGGTACGCCTCGTTCGAGTGACAGCCTCGATGGAGTCTCCCTCCGGTGAGAAACGGCTAGACTTGGACACCTCAGAAAAGGACCTTCCCGTCTCTATTCCTGATGTAGAGTCAACGACTGGCAATGACGCTACTGCCGTCCTCCGAAACGAGCGAGACATCGTCACGCATATCATTTCCGTCGAGGATGACCCATCCTTGAACCCTTGGACGTTCCGCTCATTTTTGATCGGCATCGGACTCTCAGCCTTTGGTGGTGTCCTTGGTAAGCATCCGTCTCTGCAGCGGAGGTTCACCGTAGCTCATTAATTGGTGTCTATAGCGGAGATCTATTACTTCAAACCAGTGCGTAACATACTCCGGTTTTCGAGCCTTATTGAGGCCGGCTACAGCAAACGGTACTGGTCTCTACTATGTTCCTCGCAATCATCAGTTATGTGGCTGGAACCGCAATGGAGGCTTTTATTCCTCGCTGGGGATGGTTCCGCTACCTAAACCCAGTATGTGCTTGCTAGTCTTCGACCCCGAATCTCATGAACACCTCGTACAAAGGGCCCTTTCAATAAGAAGGAGAATGCATTCATAATCATAATGGCAAGCGCGGCTGCGAACTCAGCTCTGGGAACGGAGGTGCTTGCGGTACAGCGCCTGTTTTACAACATCACGCCGAATGGGGCCGCGTCCATCTTTCTCTTGTTCTCAAGTCAACTCCTCGGCTATGGCATCGGGGGTTTGATGAGGCGTGCGTGCCCTGATTCATCTCATGGGTATATTGTCCTGATGGCTGGCTTCCCTCAGCAATCCTCTTGTACCCGTCCAAGATGCTATATCCCGGCGTGCTGCCCCTGGTTTCTATGTTTGATGCGTTGTATCAGAACGGAACTGCGCAACATTCTGATGGCAACAAGAAGAGATTGAAGCTGTTTTATATCGCGTTTTTTGCGTAGGCTCCTTCCATTCGAGCTTACGACATTTGATCGGAGATAACTGATTTGAATGAAGAATTTTCATTTGGGAGGTACTTCCAGAATGGATGTTCCCTTTGCTCACAGGCTTCTCTGTGTTTTGTCTCGCGAACCAGAGATCCACGGATTTCACGCGTGTGTTTGGTGGATCCAACGGCAATGAAGGGTTGGGTCTCCTCTCCATATGTTTCGACTGGCAGTACATCTCAGGAGGCGCAAACCCATTTGCGATCCCACTGAGGGCACAGGTGCATCAATCGGTACTCGCGCTTTGACGAGTTAGGGCTGACACGTGCACCCTAGTTCTCCAACCTAATCGGATATATCTTGTGCATGTGAGGCCTCAGCCATCCATATGAATTGACGGTTGAACTCCCCGATAGGGTTGTCTTCGTGGCTGTCTATTACAACAACATCTGGGAATCCAAGAACTTCCCCTTCGTAGGTCACGCACACTCTCATCGCTGCCCCTACTGATACCCGTCCATAGCTTTCCCAGGAATTATTCTACGAGAACGGCACCATCTACGACCAACTTCTTATCCTCAACGACAAGTTTGAAGTAGATCCGACTCTACTTGCGCAACAGGGACTCCCATTCTATGCTGGCACTTGGATCACATACCTATTGACCTCCAACCTTGGGATGGCTGCGACATTCACTCACCTCCTTCTGTGGAACCGCAACGACCTCCGCGCGGCGTGGAGCTGGATGAACAAGGGGTCGATCGCGCAGATGTTGGCGGAATTTGATTGGAGGTTCTGGAGGGCTGACGGTAAAAGAGAGGTACCTCCTGACGGAGATCTTGACCCGCACTACCGGGAGATGCTCAAGGTCTGTTCTGTCTGTATCTGGGACGCCCATAGATGCCTTATTACTCGCACAGTACCCGGACGCCCCGAACAGTTGGTATGGTGCAATACTGGTGTCTGCGTTCATTACGGCGATGGTTATTATCTACAAAACTGATTCAACTCTCCCATGGTAAGTGCGCGACGAAAGAGTGGCATTCCTTTTGAACTTATCCGTTCCGTTTCTCTCCTCTATAGGTGGGGCTTCATTATCGCGTGTCTACTTGCGGTCGTCTCAACTCTATTCTTCGGGTCGCTTTTTGCCATGACCGGCTTAGGCTTCATCATCCAACCATTCGTCCAGATGATTGGCGGGTTCTTACATCCCGGGAAGCCAATGGCCAACATGTACTTTGTACTTTTCAGCTATAGTGAGTCATGGATATCGTTCGGCTAATCGCCCTCCGTGCTGAATCCACTGCAAAAAAGATTCTGTATCCCAGGCCGAGCTACTCCTCAGGGACTTGAAGATCGCACAGTGTAAGTTTGCATCTCCAACTCATTGCCGGATATTAGAAAATCTCATTTCTCCGCCCATCAGATACGAAACTCCCCCCTCGCGCGGCTTTCACCGCTCAGATTATAGGCACGTTATTTGGTTCGGTTCTGAATTATAGTGAGTATCTTTTGCCCCTTCTGCGATCGGGGTGTTAAAGTGGGCCAGTCATGATGAATTCTATCATCGATAACCAACGCGAAATTCTTTTATCCGTGCAAGGGACAAACATCTGGTCCGGCCAACAGCCACAGCAGTACAACTCCCAGGCCATTGCCTGGGGAGGTCTCTCCCACGAGCTCTTCGCGCATGGCAAGCGTTATCAATGGGTCGCATGGGCCTACGTAGTCGGCCTCTTTGTTCCTGTCCCATTCTGGGTCATCCACCGGTTCTTCCCAAAGCTGCGTGCCGATTATTTGTACACCCCCGTTATCGCGTGAGTTTGATACCGTGCTTCGCGCCTGTTTCCGCCGAGAACGATGACTGATGTGCCCCCCCTCTACCCCCCGACCCTGCACACAGCTACTATATAGGATGGCTTTGTGTTGGGATCAATTCATCTATCACGTCATACTTCGCGATCGCGTGGTTTTCCCAGTGGTTCCTGCGCACGCGGTACCCCAGGTGGTTCGCGAAGTATAACTACATTCTCGGCGCAGGTGGGTTCGCTTCTAACTTATCTCTATCCACGGCTGATACAATCACGTGTAGCGCTTGATGGGGGGACCCAGGTCATGGTGTTCATCCTGTCCTTCGCGGTGCTCGGCGCAGCCGGAAAATCCCACCTGTTCCCGCAGTGGTGGGGCGCTAACCAGAAGGGCAATTATGACAGATGTGCAGTCGCCACTTAACTCAGTAGGACATTCCTACAATGGCGGGGCTCCAGTTTGTATCGTTCGATCAGTATTTAAACCGCGCATCGTGTATGATTCTCGAAATCTGGGAGATGGCTTAGTGCTTTATTGACGCCGATTAAATGGGAGGCTTGTGATATGGTCGTCCAACTCCGCGTGCACCGCGAATGTGAGCCCGATTACGAATGATCTCTGGCTCCAAACTATCATCACATGTTCAACTAGGCCACATGGCTGTTTTCTGCTTCGTCAAAGAAGTCAAAATTTGCACCGGCGGGGGGATGGGGGCATCGAAGAACAAGATAACCTGCCACATTGCTGGCACCGGGTTACCTATAAAGTGACCCTGTCTGTTTTCTGTTGCCGGAAGCTGCTTATTGCTTATCCCAACCAGCCACTAAGATTCGACGTCAGGCCCATCAATACTGTATGAAAACGACCGTAAGGTTATCTAGAACTGGAAAAACTAATAATAGGCTATGTGTGGGTTCTAAGCTTATAGTGCACTAAAATTAAATGTTGCATGCAGTACGATCTGAATATTAACAACCAAGGCTGATGAACTAGGTAATGTCTTTTACGTGTAAAAAGGATTAGACGATGATAAGAGTTACTGCCTATTTTTACGCTTCGGTTGTCTAGAGTTGCCGCCGGGACTGAAGAAGGCGCCCAGTCGGAGTTGCCCACCGGTCTTGGAAAGGGCAGCACGTTGATAATGTACGCGCATCGAGAGGCGTTGTATGGCACCCTTTGCTCTAGATCTGTCAAGATGGGCAGCGCGCGTATCAACTGCGGACGAACCCCTTGGGTAAATGAAACAGTGGGGAAATGATGGAGCGGACGTACATATCTTCCCATGCATGGCATCCAACCGTGCCCTCACTAGCTCCAATGGCAATGGCCCCCTCTTACGCGGGCTTCCTTCGACAACTGCGGCCTGTGCCATTTTCCTCAACATAGTTTCTTCTGCGACATAGCTCTCGATTCCAGATAACGCGACGCTGAGTACCGCTATACGTGACGTGAGCGCGTCGTAGTCCATTGAGTCTGTGATGCAGAATGGTTCGTCCGGGTCAGATAAGACGGTAATCAATGGGTCAAGTGGGGGAAGGGCGTAGGTCGCCTGACAACCCACATTAGCGGTAATGTGGTGTAACAACTAGGCACAACTTACGGGCTGAATGGTTGCGCCGGTGAGAACATGATAGGCGACTGCACGGGCGATGCGAAGGGAGCTGGGGCTGCCTTTGGTGAAGAACGACAGCAACAATGCTTGGTTAGAGGCCGAGAGGAGTTTCGCGAGGTCCAACGCCTTCTGAGCTACAGATATCTCCTGGAAGTGGTCAGTACGTTGTTTGAACAAAAATCAGACTGCAGACGACCACGCACGGTATCTTCTGGTCCTTCAGACTTGGCAGGTAGCTGGCGACACAAAAGCGATACCGAGTGGAGGACATCTCTCTTCAGCTCAGTTGAGGTATCCATGTCCACGCCGATGAGTAACAATACTATTACTACATCCGGTAATTGCTCCATCGACCATCGACTTAACGAAAACCAGAAATTATTAATGACGCCATTATAACAGCAATTAAGGCTTACGGAGCAAATGACGAGATCATCTTCACCATTGACCCTAAGACCCTTAGTCGGTTCTGGAGGCGTGGAAAAGTTGCGTCCTGTGGTTGCAGAACAAGTGTACTCAGATCTTTGCGTAGCCCCAAACCCATCAACGTGTGCACAATGAGGTCCACAGTCAACGGTGAACCCGGATAGGACTGAGCCCATAGAGGCATTTCGAGAAGGAATTTCCGACTCAATCGCCCTAGGTGTTCATGCTCGTACCATAAAGCTGATAATTGTGAGGATATATGCATGGTGAAAGTCAGCATGGTACTTACCTTGCTTACACAGCCATTGGGCCACACCAGGAATGACCATATCTTCGACAGACAGTATGCTGAACACGGCCTGCAAGTATTCGACATCTGGGGGCCTTCAATTAGGCAAGATGGGACGTATGGAGGGCTCTCTCGCGCACCTTGCTGCTCGATCGCTTCACTCAACTTGTCTAATGTTACTGTCTTGCCCTTCGCCGACGCCCACATCGGACCCGCCTCACTACTACCGTCTACATCCACGGTTCCCTCATGGTTGCTGACAAACACTGAGACTCCGAGAACACTATCGTCAATGGTTTGTCCCAACTTCCGATCAGCGTCCAAGATCTTGCCCACTGCTTCGCCTTCTTTCGCACCTAACAGGCGCTTGCGCTCTTCCTGGTGTACCTCAATCTCCAAAGAAGTTGGCGCCATGTCGACCCTGTCGGTCTGTAGACTAGTACTGGCAACGCGAGGACTATTTTTGTCCACTGTGCTCGACCTTTTAGGCGCCGCATTATCAACGCCTTCATCAGCTTCGTCGATGCTGAAATCCGACAATAAAGTATCGTGGTCATAGCCTTCTGCACGGTTCACAGCATCGATCCCACCACCGACTCGCGCCTCTTTCTTGCGCTCGCGCAGCATAGCTTTGATCGGACAAGCCTTTCGTGCACCGGGCTTCGTTTCCGGGGCTGATGGTTTGGTTACACGGGTAATTGGGCGTCGAGTACGTGTAGAGCGTTTAGGCATGTCATCAAGGGGCGAGCCCGGCTCAGAAACTGAGAAGTCTGGTACATGACGATTATTCTTGGTGAGTGAAGGCTCGTCAAGTGACATTGAAAGTGGGGAAGGTGAAGGTGAGAAAGGAGATGGGAGGGAGGGACGTGGACGGGTTCGGTCAGGCTCGGCAGTCGCCGAGCGCCGGGTCGCATGTCTACAAACTTGTCAAAGGCTATTCCACCCGACAGGATCAGCGGACTCACCTAGCTGATGTTTTGTCCCTCTTCCAGAACGGCTCGTCATCTTCCTCTTCGGAGCTCAATTCGTCCTTTATTGGGGCATGTAGATAGGAGTCTTCGCTGTCGGACACTGACTTGGCGCGTACATCCGCCCAGATTTCCGCGATGATCTCTGCGGTCCTCGTTTTAGGGTCTTTGGGAGCAACCGGCGCAGGCGTTGGTTGCTCCTGCTCCGGTGAACTTGGCGGGGGCGTCACTGGACGCAGTGGGGACAGGATCGCAGTTTGTGTGAGAGCAAGGTGGGCTTCCCCCACAGAAGAGGATGGGGAAGGCAAGGCGTGCAGGGGCAAAGATAGGGGAAGATCATCTGGCTCGACTTCCGAGTGTACATCCAAATCAGTGAACGACGATAGTGGAGATCCCAAGCTAGCGCTTTGTGGGCAGGAAGTAAGCGGAGATAGTGGCCTGTCGATCTCCATCGAATAATCACCCTCTGGGGCGAATCGTAGTGGTGACACAATTTCGCGTCTATAGGCACTCCGACCATGCCTCCAGTTATCGACGCTCTCTTGCCCATCATTCCTAGGTCGCGAAACGCTATTGGGACGAACTGGTGTATACACCCCGACTTCGCTAGATTGGCTTGTTGGAATGATCTCCTCATTTCCTCGCGTCCTTTTGGGTGTAACAGGTCTCTGGAGAGAGTGTGATGTTCGAGGAGACGTGTAACAGCGTCTCTTATTTGATGGTTGAGAAGATGGAAGGCTAGGCAAGGGTGACATAGGGGGCATAGAAGAACCCGGGGATGACAGTTGCCGTGGTGTGTACGAGAGACTGAGTGGAACGCCACTACTCATAGTGCTGCTAGCCGTATCATCGTCGTCATCAAGCTTCCGTTTGGATGGAGTGAATACCCGGGAAGAGGAAGAGCTTTTCTCTTGGGAGCTAGACGGCACCTTCGGCCGATGACGAGAGGCCGAATTCAGGGGCGACGGCGATACGATACTATGGGAGTGCCGTGGGCCAGCCTTGAGGGACGGATGCAATGGATACGCATCTTTGTTCACCACTACAGCCTTCTTCCTCTCCCCCTTGGGCTTTCCCGTCTGTCGCTTGACAGGAAGATTGGAACTGCTTGAACCAAGGGGAGAGGGGCAAGACACCGAAAGCTGCGGCACGGGATGTTCGCCAATGCCACGGGGAAGGGAAGTGCGTTTGGACGAGGTAGGAAGGCCTTGGTCGTGTCTATCCTTTGCCTTCTTCCCGCTTCCTTTTGGTCTCCCTGGCTTCCGTCTGGGCGCTGCAAGTGGCCTCGAGTCGCCACTAGAAGCCGACTGGAAGGACACAAGTGTGGCTTGTTGTTGCGATGAAGGTTGGCAGCTTCCAGATAGAGAGGGACGTCTCTGGAAGAAGTCAGTAAGTTTAGTATCCCTGAGACCTCCAGGCATCTTGTAGTTGTAAAGACGCGTCGGATTCGATTCCGACTCGAAAAGGTCAATTGAAGACCGTTGACTGACTGACAGTCCTGGTCCGGTTACGTAACGTAACCCTGTCGCCGGTCACATGTGTCAGCGTGAGACTAAGGTTTGATGTTTCACATTCGCTTATCAGATAAAATTATAAAACGGAGAATGACTACGTGAGTGGATACATTGCCCCCAGGCTTGTCCTTCCATAGAACCAACTTTATTTTCTTATAGCATTGCCAGTAGCTCTACCTTCGAGATGCAAACCCGCTCCCCAGTCGATGAGGAGCGTGAACCCCTTCTAGATACCACTGACACCAACGTACCCTCACTCGCCCCACCTCGCCCCCGCAGGCGCTGCTGGAAGAAAGCTTCCCCATTATGGCAGGTTATGTATGTCCTCTGGTTCTAGTCCCTCTAACCTGTCTCCCTCTAGGATTGCTCCCGTTATCTTTATTTCTTCTTTATGCGTAAGTTCTGCGCTGAAGCCCGGGTGCATAGTATACTCAAGCGGCGCATTCAGCGCGGCATGACTCTCGCCCCACGTGTGGAAATATACACACACATTGCCTGCAGAACACTTCATTCCTCGACCGCGCCCTCCCCCATAATTTCTCCGCCTTCTTCTCTACATCCTCCTGCTGCCCCCCCTTCAAACAATGCTGTTCACCTCCAGTTTCAAGATGTGCCGGTCAAAATATATGATGAGTGTACGGCAGATCCCGCAGTTCAAGCACGCGCAGCTCGAATACAGGCGTGTATGTCGCCCCTCCGCACCGTGTTTTGCTTAGATTAGAGTGACGCTCCTTTATACAGCTGTTAAGACCACAGAGAGTATTCTCAGCGCTATGACCACAGGTTGGCTTAGCCATCTGAGCGACATGTTTGGACGCAAAAAAATCCTAGCTCTTTCGATGTTTGGCGCTCTCTTCATGTCTGTTTATCGCCTCGTCACTTCTTGCTACCTTGATTGACCATACTTACAGGGATTTTGTTTACATCCTTGTTTCTGACCCATCCACATTGTTTGGGAGACACGGAGAGGCCTTCATCATTGTTGCACCACTCGTGGAAGGAGTTCTCGGAGCGCAGTCGACCTATAATGGCATCACTCACGCGTGAGCCTTCCTCGGAGCTTCCTCGGATGCAGTGACGGAACTTGACACCCATGTCATCATAGTTATGTCACCGACTGCACTCTAGATGGATCTCGCGCCAAGATCTTTTCGACAATGCAAGCCATGCTCAATATCGGAATGGCTTCTGGGCCCTGGGTAAGCCCGCATTATTTGAGCTTAATCGACAATATCAAAGACTCACCGAGTTTAGCTAAATGGACTCATTTTACATGCCTTTATTGGGACTAATACTATCACGCTCTTTGTGCTATCCATTGTCATCGCACTAACGAACCTTACTTTCGTATTATTAATCCTCCCCGAATCACTCCTGCCATCTCGTCGGCTAACATACGCGCCGTCGCCAGTGGATCCCCAGTCACAACAGCAGCAGAAAGGAGTGACCTATCGCATTTCGAGGTCCATCCGTAACGTTTCGCTGCAGTTTCTGCGCCCCGCTACTCTATTCATACCCCAAAAACTCGAAGGTCGCAGAGGGCGAGATTGGAATCTCACGCTGACAGGTGTTGCACTGTTTATCTACGTCCTTTCTGATGTGAGTGAGCCGAATTCTAGGTTCATTCGTGTGTACGATGCATCTGCTAATACACTTCGTTTAGCAAGTATATAATCTCAAATACCTTTACGTCAAACATGTGTATGATTGGAGCACTGAGCAGGTCCGTAATTTCTCCCTTTGACCGGCGAATATTTTCTGACATATTACCCTAAGCTCGGCTATTACATGTCTTTCCTCTGGGTCATTCGTGCACTTAACCTTCTCATAGTCCTGCCTCGTAAGTTCCTCCACCCGCCTTGCAAAGTTTCCGCTATCTTCATCGTACCACAGTCATTCTTGCATACTTTGATTCGGGTCGCACAGTCTCGACGAGAAACCCCACACCGGCCCACCTCGCCTCCGCGATCCGCTTCGATAGGCGCATTGCAGCCATATCACTCTTTGTCGATGCATCCGCCAACGCGCTTGTTGCGATATCCCCACAGTCTTCTCAGCCCCTCTTTGTGCTTTTGACGTCACTCGCTGCGTTTACCAGCGGTGGCCATCCAGCACTCCAGTCCCTCGGGGCCGTGAGCTTACGTGCGATGGGCAAGGGAAACGAAGTGGGGCTAGTTTTTGGCGCTTTGGGCCTCGTGAACGCCTTTTCGCACATCATCGCTGTACGTTCCCCCTGTCTATCCTCACTGGCTTGGGACCACGTCGCAGATTTGCTGAATTGTTTTGTGTGGTTTCCTTTGTTGACAGCCTGGCACATACGCAGCGATCTACGGCGCAACCGTAGCCACCTTCCCCAAGGCTATGTTCGTCATGAGCGCCGCTTTGCTGTACCTTGCTGTCCTTCTCCTCGGCCGCATGCGACCAAACATCCATGTCCCACCGGAGGAACCCGAGAGGGCGACCACGCCTCCTGCATCGCAAGCTGACAGCGAGGTTGAGGACGCAGAAGGGTCACGCGCGCAGGCACGCGTTCGATCACAGTATGGCGAGCGCGGGCATGATGTCCTTCAGAGAACGTCGGTGATCGGCCTATCTATGCCAGAGGATTGAGACAAAGTGGGGTGGTGGTGAGGATTTAATATTTACTGAGCTACGCCCATAATACAGAACTAGACTGTCAAGCGTTGGTGGAACCATCTCCATCAGGGCGGTGTTATGTATATACATATCTGCAACGAAGGTAGTGTCCTGCTATGCACTGAGATGGCGGGGTCAACCCCGTCACGTCGACTAATGATTAATGCTACTGTATGTATTCGCATGCACATATTAACATCACCCAGAACATGTACAAAAAAGAGAGGCAGTAGAGATGCACCACGTTCGAACCTTGGCCACAAATCTCGTCACCCAATCGACCAACTCACCGACGCGTGTCCTTCTCAGGACCGTGACATCCGGGGCGACATCAGTCAGCTCACAGCGCGATTTATGAAGGCGCGATGAGGTGAACGTGAAGTCTGGCAGTGGATCAAAGGCGGAGCAGGTATACGGCGTGCCGAAAGCAATGCGGAGGGTCTTGGGCGAAGGTGGTGGTTTGGGAATTCGGGGTGCGAGGGGTGCGGGATGAGCGCGGGCGGCAACGGAGTCCCAATCAATAGAAGCAAAGAAACGGTGGGACTTCAGTTCATAGATATTCGGGCGGTCGGAAGGGACAACGTCCAAAATCTTTCACACACACACACCCAAGAGGTGAGTACAAGTCTGTCCAAGGAAGTGAGAGAGTGGGACCCGCACCTGCTCCAATAGCGCCTGCGCGCTCTCGTCCATCTCGCCGGGCTCGATGCGAAGCGAAAAGCACTTGGGTAAAGGCTTAAATGGCCACGGCAAGTGCTCGCCAAGAGGCCCAAATGGAACCTGCGAGCAGGCGGATCATGAACTTGAATTAAGCCATCATAATGGATGGAGAAGGCGTGGGAAAATGGATCTTACGCGGCCCGTGAGGATGACATACAGCAAAACGCCGAGGGACCAAAAGTCGACCCCATACGAGTACGGAAATCCGAAGCGCACTTCTGGTGCGGCGTAAGCCAGGGTGCCCATCTTCTCGTTCGTGGTATCACTTGATCCATGAACGTAAGGCCGATGGGGCTTGAGACCTGAGCTGCCCATAGCGGCTCCCTCCGTTTTCGCACGGTAATGACTAGGATCGGGAAGCGATGGTGGATTCCCAGGAAAGATCTTTGCCATGCCAAAATCAGCGAGGACAACATGTCCATCATTCGTGAGGAGGATATTAGCCGGTTTAATGTCCCTATGTATGATGCCATGGGCGTGCAAAACCTCAAGAGCACAAATCAGCTCGGCAGTGTAGAAGCGCGCAAGAGGAACCGGTATGCGGCCGCCGCGAAGGTGAAGGTCATTCTGTAAATCTGATCGGTATAGAGTCTGGTGGAACGATAGTCCGTCAGACTGGAAAGAGGCCAACGATGATTGTCATACGGTAACAAGGTAAAAGTTGATGTCGTCATGCATGCTAGCTTCGAGTGGCAGAAACCAGGGAATCCCAGTAACTTTGCATAGGGCATCCTTCTCGTTGATGACTTGGGCAAGGTTCTGCGAACGCTTGCGGATAACCTTTATCGCAAGGGTCTCCTCTGTGAACTTGTCCTGTACTAGGAAAACCTTTCCGCTGACGCCTTGACTGATGAGCCTGATCGGGCGAAAGTCAGCAGGTTGCACTGCAAGTGGTGCACAAGTCGGGTCATCTGGCTCCAGAGGGGGGGCGAGTAGGGGAGCAGTCTCGTCAACACAAGAGTAGGGAGGCGATGAGAAGCGTTTGAATAGGGATCTGAGGTAACGGCGCTGAGCGACTAGGTCGCAAACATGGGGAGTCTTTCGGTGGGCTAGCATCTGAAGAGAGGGGATTGCGGGAGAAAACCAGCAAACTAGCTCAGACATCAATCCAGAGTTTAGTATACTGTCGACCCATCGTCTGATGAGAAGTCCGAAAGAGCTGTAGTATGTATCGAGCGGGGAAGAGTGAACTCCGAGTCCTTTGTGAGTCTTTGAATGCATGGCGGCGTTGTTTATATATCGTGAGACGAACAAGGACTGACTCAACCTACCAGAAGGAGCAGTGCTGCGCTACTCGGATTAAAGGCAGTGCCTGGGACTGGAAGGCACAGCAAAATTCCTGTGTCTACGTCAGAACACCCACGACTGTTGGCCTGCCACTAATACCTGAGTTACGACGGGAACATGTCCTATTTTCAGAAAGAACCTCACCTCTCCGAGTCGCAAAAACTCGTGCTCACGTCGAACAAGGACACTCCAAGGTGATTCTGGGATAATCCAATGTTGCAAAACGTTGTGTAACAGGCGCTGTAGCAGAGGGAGCTAGGAGGGGATAGACTAAATTGGCTCACTTCCTCTCTGGGCCACTACTGTAGCAGTCACGAGTGAAATGACGAAGGATAGCCAGTCGCGCTCTTGAAGCAAACGGGACGGACTGGACGGTGGCTCACCAAAACCGTGATAGTAGAGTCAAATTGGCACAGAGAGAAACCCATTACAAGAACTGACAGGTGTATGATCAGATGAAATTAGGTATGCTGCGGTGGTATGCCGCGGTGCTGCGCGCGGTGCCATGAGTGAAACCGACATCGGACCGCCCTGGCGCGCTCGGACCGGTTCACTTCCTGAGCCCGGTGAGCTGACTCGGAGCACTGGCATGGCGGCCGCTGCATTAGCATTTCATCTCTAGTTCATGACGAATGGCCTTCGAATTCGCATTTGCGGTGGCCACTAGAGTGGTCCTAGCAATCTCTCCGCTAGGGTCCTCTTTGCGGGATGATAACCAACTGTCGTCGCCATTAACCTCATATTCTCGTCGTAAGCGCCTCTTAAAGGGTCGACTGTATGTTTCCAACACCCCCTAGTACAGGAGGGCATCTATTTATTCCGCCACGGAATCGACCCATACTCTGGTGGAACAGTTAGACACGTACGCATATGACTGGATTGTGTCTTCGGGCCCCAGACTGACCAGTCATAGTCACCACTTTCACTCTCACTTTTCTCCACTATCATCCCCACCTCACGAATACCCCCCACGCTCCTATGGACGTTTCTCGATGCAGTGGGCGCGTGGGCGTTAGTAAACATATGGCGCTCCCGGAGTAACATCCAGAAAAGCGAGCGAGACATGCGAGTAGCGGCTATGTAAGCATCTCCGTGGTAATCAGTCTTTCCTTGCAAAGTCATTGCTCATTCTTGAACTCGTCCTATCAGTTACCTCATCAACCCCTACATATTCCTACCATGTCTAGCACTCTCGACATCAACCCTCGAAACCACCCTTCAACTACTTGTCCTCATGTTCGCTTCGCGAGGTATGTCCGACGCTTGGCCGCGCTGCTTAATTCTGACACTGCCCAGGCCAGTCGTCCCCTGCCCTCTTAGCACTCGCGATACTAGCCCATCTATCTTTACCGGCAATCCTCTTGCTTCCGCCAGTTGTCCTTCTTCTCCTCTCGGATCCATTATCACATTTGGCATCGCCGAGGCCCTTCCCGCAAAAGCTTCGTACATGCGTTCCTTTATTCGTCGAGTTCACCATCTTCTTTGTCGCTCTGGCATTCGCGTCTACTCTAGTGGCCGGAAGCTGGGGGTGGATGCGGAATACTTGGGGAGCAGGGTAACTTTTTCCCTTGGTTTTGTACATTCGCGTCGTGCTTACCTCGACGCAGATTCATGCTTCCTGATTTGACGCCTAACCCTGGGATTTGGTGGTATTTTACCACAGAGATGTTCGATCATTTCAGGCCGTTCTTCCTGATGGTATTCTCGGTGAGCAAGCCCTTTCCTGGAAACCTGTCGCCTCTTGCCTGACGTCATGTATCGCACAGCTACATCTAGTCACATACGTTGTGCCGCTTTGTATAAAGTTCCAGTGAGCCTACTCCCTTTGCTATACGCTCGCGCTCATTCTCGTACTAGACACGACCCTTTATACGCCTGCTTTCTCCTCCTTGGCGTCCTCGGAACGTTCAAGCCGTATCCTACCCTATCAGACCCAGGTCTCTTCCTAAGCCTCATTTCCCTCTTCCCAGAAACGTACCCCTGTGCGTGATTCGGCCGCCTATCTGACTGACTGGTATTGAGGATTTATCCTTACGGCAGACCTTCGCTACCCGATCGTGACGGCGCTTCTGCAGCTGCACGCCTTTCTCCTGCTCCCGCTCTTCCATCATCTGTGGATTGGAACAGGCACAGGAAATGCAAACTTCTTCTACGCGAGTACGCTTGTGTTTGGACTCGCCAATGGCGGCGCACTTCTAGATTGCATATGGGCAGGCCTCCGCATCGCAATAGGCGAGGGGAAGGAGGGGTGGGCGGTTACTCAAGAGTAGATTGCGCTTCTCACAGTAGAACAACCACCCTTGACTTGTTTTCGTGCATCCTCTATGAACGTTGGTCTCGTAGATACTGTATGCGCAAAGCTGAGATACTGTACCCCTTCCTTATGCCGGTTCGCCCAGGCGTCTCACCCACTCCACCAATGCACTGTCAAGCGCGGTTGCGCATTGTTAGAGACCTGTTTCATCTAACCTCAAAAAGGTAGGCTCACCGGACCGGCCGTCCAGTCATGCCCTTTTCCAAGTAAGGCGTCGGGCGTGTCGCCTGTAAAGATAGGAACATGAGCACCTATCAGATCCCGATTCCGCGAAAGTCGTTTACATCCATGGTTCCGGCAATGTCGATATGAGCCCAACGAAGCCGCGCTTCATCTTCGCCAGCTTCCCGCTCAATGCCATCGACGAATGCCTTCAGGAATAATGCAGCGGTGCAGCTGCCGGCAGGCCGGCCGCCCGTCTAATCGCGTAGTAGCTTGCGTCAGGAAGGAGACACCACGAATGTAAGAGGAAGGGGTTTACGTTGCAAAGGTCAGCATTGGAGGAATGGATTTGTGGGCCATAATCTTCATCGAGGGGCATCCGCCAGAACCTATCGTACTCGGTTTCTCCAGCGGCGTGCAGTTCGTCCCAGAGTGAGTCAGAGGTCTGCGGCATGAGATCGATTAGCACACTGTTATGGCACGATGAGGCGCGATGTACAGAGAAAACCCCAGTAAATATTTCGCCCAGAGCAATATCCATGGCACTGAACGAAGGACGGGGTGAGCGGAGAAAACCACTTGGAGGAGGAACTGACGAACCCAGTAAGCGTGGCCACATCTATGAGCGTGTGTGGCTTGTAGGTTGTCGAGGTATAGTATAATGCATCTATCACCGTTCAATCAACAGCAGATACCGATGGAGTGAGCTCCCACCAGAAAGGATCAGTCGACCTTCAGCATCAGTGTTGTCGACCTCGACCGATTTTCCGTTTATAGCATATATACTATGTAGACGGTTGAGCTTAACAGCTGAAGAGGCCTAGGTTCAGGGACCTACATGTCGCCAGGCTTGTTCGCGCTTGGTCCAGGCAAATTTTCGCAAAGCGGGGTTACCACAACCAGGTTGACGCTGAGACGGGAATATATCAGATATTCTCCATAGGGCTAGCACTGCGTATAGAACTTACGGAAGGCGGAGCCTTGCGATTGCAAGAGCAGCCGAGACTACCGCTGCAGCGCCGCCTGCATGTCACGTAACGATTTAGCTAGACCGCGAGCTCAACAAGCAACCAATACACACCCATGTCGCCACGCATTAATTTCATACCCTGCGCAGAGAATTAGCTGACATATTACTGCACTGGAATAAACAGGTACAGACCGCCGACGGCTTCAGGCTGATCCCACCGGAGTCAAAGGTGATACCTTTGCCGACGAGAGCAATGGGCTGATCCTCCCTTGCGGCCCCATTGTAGTGACTGACATTCCACTTAGATCTCTGAATAAGACAGTTCCCAATTATGCCTCACATTTCAAGGAGCTTCGCGGGTTCCGATGTCCCCTTGGTCACAGACAGGAAGGTTCTCTGCAAATCGGGCTCAGCATAACAGAAAGTGGTGTCTCATCCCGCCTCACGTACCATTCCCTTTTCAGCGGCCCATTCTGATAGTGAAAGTGGTGCCAAAATCGGACAACGATCAACATTGAAAGAAAGGCGAAAAGTTTATACAGAGGGAGAAGATCCCACCTTCATCACGGACGATGATTTGAGTATTCGGAACATTTGCGAACTCTGCTTTCACTCTCTCTGAGAAAGCCTATGGGAAAGAGAAGTCAGCCGGGAACACACTCGTAAACATGTGTTTGTGGGCGTACGGTCGGTGTCAACATATTCGCGGGGAGCTCCATTAGCTGGTATTGAAAGAAGGGTTCAGTGAAGCTACCTCGTAATCTAATCATGAGGAGACGATGGGTACCGTTCTGGCAAGGTTTTGGGCCTCAGCATAGATGACCCCAGTCTCCCACTCCTGCGAATCCTGCAACGGCTGGAAGGACAGCGTCTGCGGGACTGCACCCTCGTTGCCGGGTTGATACGGCGAGGGAGGCGAGGTTTTCAAGGTGAATTTGTACTTGGCAAGATGAGCGGCCACAGCTGTGATAAGGGTTATTTAGTTTGTATGTCAACGCGCAAATTTTAGCCCGACCTGCAGCGTGCGCATCTGGAGACGCATCAACGATGATTTGTTTCGCACCGTCACCGAGCTCCCTGGCATGCTTGACGCCGCTCCCGACAGCCTTCCTCACCAGCTCTCGCCTTGCGTCGCGAGTTTTCCCATCGAAGCCCCCTCCGAGGGACACGACAGCAGTCGCGTTGATGTCGCCCGGATCGGCGAGGGGGGTGTTATAGAAAATCCGAGTTGTTCCAACCTTAGCAGGTTTAGTACCCGTCGGGGCCGTACTCCAGAGCTGGGCGGCGTCAACCGATGGCAGTACGCTAGAACCAGGCTGAGAGGTGGGATCGATGGGCAGAACGAACACCTTGGAGGACATTGCTCTGATGATGGTTGTGCGGGATCGATGATCACACGATCTTATAGTTGCGCCCCCTCGGCGCAAAAGTCGAGCCGAAGTACGAGTAGCAGTGCCATACATGTCCAAGCACTGTGGAGATTTCTAAAGGGGAGACCAAATATGGTAAACATCCGCGTTACCGCATCGAGAATAATAATTCAATATTGAATTATTTATTGTCCCTGAACTGGCTCAGCTGAATACCAACCCATACGACCTCCCATACCCTACGACCTCCTAGCGATTGACAAAGCCGCATGCTAGCGATGTTGAATGTCGCGACATAGGCTGTAATAAACTTCTGGTGGACAAATTCCTTTTCCAACTCTTTCCTCATCGTC
>QLOS01002130.1:8440-21707 GCA_003313725.1 Russula sp. MG48 | reverse complement strand
AACATAACCCTAACCCTAGTCTGCTTACATAACCCTAGCTGGTTCCTAGTGTCGCCTACCTTAGCATTCTGTGCAAAAGGCGGGAAGTTTTATTGGGATGAATCACACCAAGTGGCCTTTGATGCCCTTATCAACGCCGTCATCACCGCACCAGTACTACAACAACCCCAATTCAACAAACCCTTCATTGTCGACACTGACACCTCTGCATACGCCATCGAAGTGGTGCTACAGCAACGTGACAACAAGGCCAAGCTCAGGCCTGTTGTGTTCCTGTCGGCGACCCTTGATGAAACGCAGAGGAACTGGGACATCTACGACAAGGAACTATACGCAGTGGTACGCGCACTCAAATACTGGAGGCCCTACCTCACAGGCTCCCAACGTCAGACCCTCATCCACACCAATCACCACAATCTCACCTACTTCAGAAAAGCACAGAATTTGAACTGACGACAAGCGCAATGGCACCAAGAACTTGCAGATTACGACTTCAAGCTGGTGCACGTCCCCGGCAAATGACACATCCCAGCAGACTTCCTGTCGCGTCCCTTCAGTTGCGACCAAGGGGACGACGATAATAAGGGAGTCATCATACTCCCTGAATCACGCTTCGCGAAACTCGCATTCCCTGAGGAACTCGAGGCAAGGCGCGAAGTACTACGCCTCCACCATGATGTTAAGGCTTGAGGGGCCTTGAGCACGACTTGTGCGACTTGTGAAGAATCCCGACTTGGTGTCACGTGCTACTACGTTGCACGGGACCTAGGGCTGAGGTAAGCGAGTGATCACGTGGGGATCTACTGACACGTGATTCTGGACGAGACTCCTAGGTGAGTCTTGATGACGTAGGGCGCTAGGTGAACTTTGGCGTGGGCGCTACGGCGAGTTCCTGAGCTAAGTCGTTGCAGCCGACTTAGAGGGGCGTGGGAGCGAAGCAAGGAGGTTTGCTGAGCAACAAGGAAAATGACAAGAGCTTTGAGGTAAGCGACTTAGAGCGATGCTCTTCAAGAGGAAGCAAGGTCAGGTCTCGATTGCGAAACTAAGTCAAGCTTAGGGCTTGACCCTCCATAAAGTAAGGCCCTTATATAGGGCTACAAGAAGAGAAGCATGTGATAGTAATATCACATGTGAGTGGCTATGGAATCGTATGGAACGTCGTAGAAGCTACCATCTGAGTCACAATGGCGATGGTGAGTCAGTCCGTTCTAAGTATAGTACCGGGTCGAGTCAGGAGC
Organism: Russula sp. MG48; assembly: GCA_003313725.1. Lineage (NCBI taxonomy): Eukaryota > Fungi > Basidiomycota > Agaricomycetes > Russulales > Russulaceae > Russula > Russula sp. MG48. Next base: position 20,469 of record QLOS01002130.1, on the reverse strand, counting down.
TAGATATAGTAGATGACTGTGCAGCAGCAGTCATCGCGAGTCACATAGACACAGCATCAGTCATATGGTTGTCACCACGTACAGTAAGCAGTCTGGGATCGTCGTAAGCGTCGTATCGTAAGGAAAATGTGAAACGGTCCGGGCAGTCCACCAGGGAGATTGTAACACATGACCACCCCCTGGCCGGCCACCCTGGCATCACGAACACCCAGCACCTCCTTGACCAGCAATATGAAGGGGAAGGCATGAAAGAGTTCGCCGCAGATTATGTATGTGGTTGCGCTTCATGTCAAGAAAACAAACCCAGGACCCACCACTGACGCGCCCCACTCCAAGCACTACCAGTAGACCCCGCACAGGGCCCCTTCCAAACCATCACCATGGACCTGATCACAGACCTACTGGAATCGCACGGCTTTAACGCCGTCCTCACGGTGGTTGATCAAGGATGCTCCAAGGCGGCAAAATTCCTCCCCTGTACCACCAACATCACTGGCGAAGGCGTAGCAGCCCTCTACCTTCGCCACCTCGTCCCATGGTTTGGAATCCCACAGAAAGTCATCAGCGATCGCGACCCATGATTTGTATCCCAATTCACCACGGAGCTGTGCCACCTCCTCCACATCCAACAAAATGTATCCACAGCATTCCACCCTCACACCGATGGCGCCAGTGAACGCGCCAACCAGTGGCTTGAACAATATTTATGTCTCTGGACTTCAAATGACCAGCATGCATGGGCACCATACCTCCCACTCGCAGAATATGTCCACAACTCATGGCCCCACAATCACTCTGGACAAACGCCCCACCAACTCCTCTTCAGCACGAAACCCTTCATCCCGATGTCCACTGAGGAAGCTTGGGTGCCAGAAGTCACCGAGCACCTTCAGAAGATCCGGGAAGCCAGGGAAGCAGCGGTAAAAGTGTTTCAAACCACGCAAGACCGTATGATCCCGGTGGAATTCAAAGAGGGAGATCAAGTATGGCTTGAAGGACGCAACCTCAAGCTCCACTATCCCATGATGAAGCTAGCACCATGCAGATACGGCCCATTCCCCATCACACAGAAATTGTCCCCAGTCACCTATCGCCTCCAACTCCCCACGTCTATGAGGATCCACCCCACATTCCATGTGGATCTCCTCACACGATATGTTGAAACAGCCGCCCATGGACATAACTACGCCCGGCTGGATCCAGAAGTAATCGAAGGTGAACCAGAATGGGAAGTTGAGTCGATACACAAAGCAGACCATTACGGCAGGCAAAGGGAACTCCGATTCCTCGTTCACTGGAAGGGATTCCCAGCCTCTGACGATTCATGGGTCTCGGCCCAGGATCTTCACACACATGACCTTATTGCAGACTTTTATCGACACAACCCTGAGGCCCCACACGCAGTGCCACAAGTGCCGGGACGGCGCTTGCCTCGGAAGGGGGGTAATTCCCCTACGCCCACTCCCACGACACCATTGATAATGACAGAAGCCCCGCGGACCTTAGCCCCTCACCCTAGCACGAGGCCGACATTGACGGTTACAAGAACTGGCAGAACGACATGACTCCTAGCAAGATACGCGTTCCTCAAACTATTCCCCTCAAAGTTCCAACACGCCCTCTTACATCGAGCAACAACCCCTTGCGACACCACATGAATGATTGACACCCCCTTCGACATCGCATTTCCCTACTTCCTCCTACAATACACCCCCACAGAAAAGAAATGACTCACATGATCCCCCCTGAAAGAAGAGTACCCACTGCCCCCAAACATCTGCACATTTCGCATCCTAGCCTCTCCCCGAGCCACAATATTCATCCCCGGACTCCAACGACACGAAACACAACAAGAAAGACACGCTAATCTCCACCCCTACTTCTGCAAGTCTGACCACTGCCCTATCCATCACTGAATGACCCCACCATTCCCTACACTGCTCGACGACCTCATCGATGAACGCACCCAACTTGACCGACGATTCCTCGCCCTCTTCCTGCGAAGCCAGATCCATGGGATGTCATGCCCACGACTCTGTAGCCGATCTCAAGCCATCTATCAACCGAACAACAAACACCAACGACTGGTGGATGATTGGGATCAGTGGCAACGCGACTCAGACGCATTCGTATGCCAAGTACTCGACACCATCTGACGTTGGGTCTACACAACCTGAATCGACAACCCCAGCACCCTCCACTCACTTTGTAGTCCACACCCCACAGTCAGCATCTGTCCAACATCATGCCTTGGGTCGACGGGCCCAGGTGACACAGGCACCGCTGTTCACCATTATCCCATTAGCACTTCCTCAGCCTACAATCAACAACCGCGAAGAGTCCCCTACACCCACACTCAGCGAAGAGAAGCGAGTCGCATGCCTTGTGGCCAATAAGAAACACTGGGAACGATATGCCCAGCGATGAAAAGAAGTGAAGGCCCAACAGAGATGTACCATACAGCCACCATCCATTCCTATCATTGATCCATATCTGGGGCGACCCCTCGAACGAACCAATGTCGAGTGGAGGTCCCATAGCCACCAGGACGCGCGGGAGCACGCGGAGCACCACGGACAACGCATCCTCAACCTGACTACCCTCACCATCATCCATCACGCCGCATGTCCATGCACCTGCCAACCAGAGTGGAACCAAGAGCACTATATTCTGAAGTATCTCTGGGACTTCAAAAACTGGGCCATGATCATGTACCGTGACGTTGCCGACGACCCAGTGCTGCTGAGGGGCACCAACCCCTTTGACCGCCACTAGACCCCATGTCCGTGACTGACCTAACTCGATTACGATATGATCTGGGCCCCTGACTGGACTGATTTGAATCCCCGACTGTGTACTATACAAAAGAATGAGCTGACCTGCGCCCCAGTCGCCAAAAGCCCCATGTCCTCCTCTGATGATCCCACTCATTCCTCGATCCTCATCCTATCACCGCTCTCACTATCCCCTGAACCGGATCCACGTACCCCCGCTCCTACCCAACCAGCACAATGCCTCATCACGCCACGCCACCACCGACGACGACGCTCACAACCCATGAACGACAGAATCGACTTCGAGCGTCGCGTGCAGAATTTTATCCACAAAGTGGCCAAGGCCAGTACACAGGCAGTCCAAGCCCGCAGTGATTTTGAGTGACAATTCCACGTGACACAAGACCATGACGCCATACTCATCAGCATCCCAGAGGAGGACACACCCATGACAGATGCCTGGTGAAGCTGGGACGTCTTCAGACCTGACAGAGGGGCAGTGTTATGCTTTCTCACCCTTATCCCACATATGACCCCTTGACTGTCTCGAACCTATGACTGCAGTATGATACAAGACTCACGTGACCTGATAGGAAGCCTGCTCTCGCGATCCCTGACTATATAAGGTAGCTTAGACTGTAGCAGTGTCTCTAGGCTTGTTCTCTTGTACCAATACCGAGCTATGCTCTGGCCCTTGGTGGCTATCCATATTCCCCTCTCATCTTGTGAACCCTCGGATCCTCAGGCCAATTGCCTGACTTTGACTCCCCTGCATTGAACCCTTGGCTTAGGGTTGTGCACACAAGGGGACTGCCACTGCCCGTGCCCCTAATCTCGAGGGCCCAGCAGTGCCTGAGTCAGCTTCATAGACTCAGCGAACAGACCGACATCGATACGCTCAGAGCTCGAGCGTAACAGCCACACCCACTCCCCCAATTGTCTTGTTACATGGGAAGAAGAGCGTGGCCTTGGTCACATCATGGTTGGTAATGGTAAGTATGGAATCATGTCCTTGTGATGGGGGGAGGTCCGTGATCAGATCTAGGGTGATGGTTGCAAAAGGGGCATTCTTTTCCTGTGTTGTAATGGGGAAGGGGGGAATATGCAGCCTATTGGTTCCCAGTTTTGTTGCTTGGCAAGTGGCACACCCTTTCACATAGGCCATGACAAAGCCTCTCAGGCCAGGCCACCAGTAATCTTTGGCCACAGCTTTCATGGTGTTGGTGATTCCAGGGTGTCCCACAATTGTGTGATCATGGTATGCCATTAGTAGTTCATGCCTCAGTTCTGGCCAGTCAGGACTACTGGTCATCCTTCTCACATCCACCCCTTATTTCCCTGCTCTATTTCATGTGCTTCCTTCCATTCTTCCATTAGCACTTTGGAGTCTCATTGGGCAGCATAGATGCTGTTTTCTAGATTGATTAGAGATAGGGCATGACAGAAGAGGTGGTCTGGCAAAACAACCATGTTTTCATTATCATTTTCTCCTTCCTCTAGTCCCAGTCATTGTGAGAGGTGATCTGCCCAGTTGGTCACCCCAGGTTTGTGTATCAATGTGAAGTTGTACTCTGCTAACCGCAGGATGTATTGGGCAACTTGCCAATTGAGTTTCTGAGGTTGTTGATAGTATTGGAGGTTCTTATGGTCCATGTATATGTGTGTTTTGAGCCTTGACCCCAGTAGGATGTGTCACCAGTGTTCCAGCCCTTTTACTAGTGCCAGCAGTTCTCAATTGTACACATCATATCCCCTCTCCACTGGATTTAGCGCCTTAGAGTAGTATCCCACCGCTCACAGCCATCTCCCTTCTGGCTGGTATAAGATGGTGCCCAGAGTGTATTGCAAGGTGTCTACTTCCAGAATGAAGGGTTTGTCATAGTTTGGTCACTTTAGTATGGGGTCACTGGTGATGATCTGTTTCAGCTTCTGTATGGCCTCCGTACATGCCTTGGTCCAGACAAAGGGAACCCCCTTCTTTGTGAGCTCCTGTATGGGTCTCATGATACTGGCATATCCTGGGATAAATGGTCTCTGGTAGCCATAGACACCCAAGGTGCTGCATACTTGCTTGAGGTTGCAGAGCTCTTCTGGCCAATCAGCCAGTCCATTGCGCTTGGTGGGGTTGATGTGAATGATTCCTCCTTCTATCCTTATCCCTAGATAATTGATTACATGTCATTCAAAGTGACATTTGCTGAGCTTGAGGAAGAGATCTTCCTCTTTGATCCTTGCCAATACCTCGGTCATGATTTGTCAATGTACAGCAATAGCAGCAGCACCAGAAGCCAGTGCTGCACAACAGGTAGCGGAGCCTTGAAAGTAAGAGTGAACATGTGAGATCATGAGCACATGGCCCAGTGATGGCATGCACAGTGGCAGGAGAGGTGAGAGCACACAGGCATGTGTGAGATTACTGCCCAGTGGCACAAGACTGTGGAGTGCTGTGGAGTGCTGTGGAGTAGGCCTCTTTCTATGGCCAACTATGGCCGGTGCTGCTGCCATTGTTATGCTCAGCCTTGGGCATTCTAAGCGACTTGCTTGTCAGTGACTTGGTTCAGCCCAAGTCCTGCTTTGTGGTAGTGCTGCATGCACTGTGGACATTTGAATGAGGTTCTTCTCTTGTTTACAGTGGCACAAGACATAGGCCAACAGAGGTGCACTAATGCACAAGTGGCGCAAGCACAAATGAGTGCACAAGCACAAGGGGGTTCAAGACCAAAGGTTCCCTGAATACAAGGGAGGAGGAAGAGGGATAGAGCAAAGAGCGGAGTGTACTGGTGGTCTTTGAAGGTCTGTTCTGGTTCGTTCTAACCTTGGGGTGCTTTCCCACTGCAGGGATTCCAAGGGTCAAGTAGGCTGAATTGTCAAGAGGTCGAGTCTGTCTGCTACATGACAGAAATGTGTACTACTTATAGTAAACCAGTCAGGCCCCTATCAAGAGGGATGTGTAAGTGTCAGGGCATAGGGCCCATGTCATTATAAGAGTCCAGAGCACACGCCATAAGGGCATGGCAGCGTTCTAGTTCAGTCTGATGGATGTGCATACAGTATGATGTCAAGGGTCAGTCCAAATGTCCAATCAGCTAAGAGTCCATTAATGTAAGGACGCGCGGCCTGCATTCACACCAGAACACATCTGCACTACACCCTAGGACCTAGGGAACACGCCTTCAGTGTGCTGTGATGTGCTGAGGTGATATGCTGCATGCCTGCACCTGTAGGTGCCATGTGGGTTTCACAACCATGCACTCATAGCATGAGGCTAGGAGCTCCTTCCTAATTAGTCCAAATCAATGTCCATACCAACATCCATATCATAGCCAGTCTGCATTCAATGTAGGGCCTCCCAGGGAGGTCCTGATTCCATCCTTGTCTTGTCAGGTAACCAGCTGCAAGTCCCAGAGACTGCATAATGGCTGGGTCAGTGCGCAAAGGCCACATGATTGTAACAGCCATGGTGTCACTGCTGTGGCTGCTGCAGCTGGTGCCACTGGTGCTGCTGGCCATAACAGCAGTGAGCACAGCAGCATGCATAGGACTCAGCATGTGCTGCCCAAACTGGCAAGTTCATGAACCGTGTTTTTTGTTGAGTTGCTGCAGAGCGCAGTGCCCAGTGCCATGGAGAGCAGCACAGGCACAGTCATGGGGATCAGGGAGAGTGCAATGCCAGACATGGCAAAAAAAATCCCTGGGAGTAAGGGAGAGACATGTGAGAACACTGAGAAGCCTGAGGCATACACACTGGAAAGGAAACCAAACATCCTCACACAAAAAAGGAAAATGCCTTGTGGGCTGATGATGACTATTACAATCGCGCTACCTTTGTGCACTAACCCAGCCATTACGCGGTCTCTGGGACTTGCAGCTGGTTACCTAACAAGACAAGGATGGAATCAGGACCTCCCTGGGAGGCCCTACATTGAATGCAGACTGGCTACATTACAGACATTGGTATGGACACTGATTCAGACTGATTAGGAAGGAACTCCTAGCCTTATGCTACAAGCGCATGGTTGTGGAACCCACATGGCACCTGCAGGTGCAGGCATGCAGCACATCACCTCGGCACATCACAGCTAGGGATCAGCATGGGTAACCCATGGGTACTTCCAGCCCAACCCATACCCGTACTCAGGCCAACCTGGGGCTGCAACCCGGCGGGTTACTGGCCATGCGTTGTGGCGGGTATGGCCGTGACAGGCTGTGACTGCCTGTCAGGTTGTGACACACTCTGACACTCAAAGGCCCTTGAAACGAAACTATGCACAATGAATCTATGATTGGAGACTACAGTAGAGTGTATTGTACAGTATAATAACATAGCTAATATACTGATAAAGGTGTTGCAGTTGCGAGAGATGAGGTTGGCTGGCGTCATGGCGATGATGGTGCTGGCGCGGTGGCTGCAGCAATGGTGCTGGCGCGATGCTGGTGGCCACTGCGTGCTGGCGCGGGGGTGGCAAGATCGTGGGATCACAGCGGTGGCAGCGATGGCTGGCGTGGCACTGGTGGGATTGCCGTGGTGGTGACGGTGTTGGCATGGCGCTGGTGTGGCCACCGTGTCCTGGCATGGGGTTGGCAAGATCGCGGGATTGCAGCGGCAGGGGGATCACAGCGGCAGTGGCAGCGAGGGTGCTGGTGTGGCACTGGTGGGATTGCCGCGGCGGGGATGGTGCTAGCGTGGCACTGGTGTGGCCACTGCAGCGGTGATGCTGGCGTGGCGCTGGTGTGGCCACCGCATGCTGGCATGGGTGGCAAGATAGCGGCGGCAGGATCACGGCAGTGGCGGCGACGGTGCTGGCCGTGGTGCTGGTGTGGCCACCACAGCGGTGACAGTGCTGGCACGGCCCTGGTGTGGCCACCGTGTGCTGGCGCGGGTGGCAAGATAGCGGCAGCGGGATCACAGTGGCAGCGGCGATGGTGCTGGCCGTGGCGCTGGTGTGGCCACCGCAGCGGCGACGGTGCTGGCACGGCCCTGGTGTGACCACTGCATGCTGGCGCGGGGGTGGCAAGATTGCGGTGGCGGCGGCGACAGTGCTGGCGCCGCCCAGGTGTGGCCACCGCGTGCTGGCACGGGTGGCAAGATCGTGGCGGTGGTGGGATCACAGTGGCAGCGGCGACGGTGCTGGCATGGTGCTGGTGTGGCCACCGCAGCGGCGACGGTGCTGGCATGGCCCTGGTGTGGCCACCGCGTGCTGGCGCAGGTGGCAAGATGGCGGTGGCAGCGGGATCACGGCAGCGGCGGCGGTGGCAACGGTGCTGGCGTGGCGCTGGTGGGATCGTGGGACTGCCGTGGTGACGGTGCTCATGCAGCGACGATGGCAAACACAACACGGTGACGATGCTGCTTGCGCGACGGCGATGGTGGTGCTTGCACGATGGCAACAGCAATGATGGTGCTTGCACGGCAGCGACGACCGTGCTGGTGGCGGAGGTAGCGGCATGTGCTCAGTGCTCACACGACGGCTCACACGATGGTGATAACCATGCCGGCAGTGAGGGGTTGGCTGCAAGGCATGGTGTGAGAGCAATGGTGAGGAGTGCTTGCACGACAGCGACGACCATGCTGGCGGCGACAGAGGTAGCTGCAAGTGCCCGCGCGACAGTGATGACCATGCCAGTGGCGGGTGGGGTGGCTGCAAGGCGTGACAGCGATGGTGAGGCAGTGCTCGCGCAACGGCGGTGACGGTGCTGGCAGCGGCAGAGGTAGCGACATGGCATGGCGCGACACCAATGGTGATGACTGTGCCGGCAGAGGCAGAGGTGGCGACAAGGTATGGCGTGATGGCGATGGCGACAACAGTGCTGTGGACACCCCAGAAATGTCTGGGCGATGTGCTACAATTCATCTACATAGAAGAGAACATTAGAATAAGATACAATAACTTAGTCTTACTGATTGAGCTCGTGCGACGGCGATGACAGTGCCAGTGGCGGCAGAGGTGGCGGCATGGCGTGGCGCGACCATGATAGCCTTGCTCGGGGAGGTGTGTGGGCAGCATGGGCGGCGTGATGGAGGTGAGGGTGCTGAACAGGTATTCGGGCTAGCATTTGCCAGCTGTTCGTCATCTAATTGCCAGTGTGTGGTAATCACTCGCTGTTTGGTTCACCACAAGCAAAGGACAACTCACGACAAGAGTATGAAAGTATGTGCTCGTGCGACCGCAACCACGATGACTGTGCTGGCGGCAGGGAGGTGGCAGTATGGTGTAGGGGCTTTTAGTGGGGCTCTGATATTGTTATCTCGCATAGTATACATACTCCTCAGTAGGCTCGTTCTGAATTCATATTCTGTACGAGGGGCATCCATGCTCCGTGCTGTTCCACTGCTAATATCACACGACAATGGCAACATAAGAGAATGCTTATTCTACATTACAGTGATTGCAAGACAGGGATAGATACAGCACTGGCACGTAACCTCATGGATGGAGCCTGCGAAACTGTTCTAGCAGCAGGATTATGCCACCGCTAATAACACACAGCAATGGCAACAAATGAGAGAATGCTTATTCTACATTACAGTGATTGCAAGACAGGGATAGATACGGCACATAACCTCACGGATGGCTTATCTACATTACAGTGATTGCAAGACAGGGATAGATACAGCACATAACCTCATGGATGGCTTATCCACATTACAGTGATTGCAAGACAGGGATAGATACGGCACGTACTAACCTTAGTCTAACCTCACGGATAGTGTTTAAGGGTCCGGTCTGGTCTGGTTTTTGACCCAGATCTCCGGTAACCATAACCGTGACTGGTCACCATTCTTAGGCGAAGGCTGCAAAACCGGACCGAACCGTGGTTATCGGTCACATTTTGCTGGGGGCCACAACCGCTTGCGGTCACGACCGGTCATGACCAGTCTGGTCCAGTCATGCAATGACCGGTCATGAACCAGTCATGACCAGTCATCAAGTTGTGATCACAGAGGTTAATTAAAAAAATCCTAATATACGACATGGCTACTAAAATAAAAAAAGCTAAATAGACCCCCCGCGTGAAATACACGCGACCGCCGCCTCGTGGCCACGCTGATGCTGCCGATGCCGTGCACGTCGTCGTCATCCTGGTGGCGATGGTGCTGCCGAGGCCGCGTGTCGTCGTGACCGTGGTGGTGCTGTCGATGCTGTGGCAGCGATGGTGCTGCCGATGCCGCGCACCTCGCCATGGCCGCGGTGGTGTTACTGATGCCGCGCGTCGTCGTGGTCGCGGTGGTGCAGTTGATGCCATGCGCGCCGTCGTCGTGGCGGCGATGGTGCTGCCGATGCCGCGCGCCTCGCCATGGCTGCAGTGGTGCTACCGATGCCGCGCGTCGTCGTGGTCGCAGTGGGTGCAGCTGATGCCACGTGCGCCGTCGTCGGGGCCGTGGTAGTACTGCCGATGCCGCGCACACGTCGTGGCGGCGATGGTGCTGCCGATGCCGTGCACGTCGGCATGCCCGCGGTGGTGCAGCCGATGCCATGAGCGTCGTCGTCATGCCCGCGGTGATGGTGCCGATGCCATGCGCATTGTCGTCGCGCCCGCGGTGATGGTGCCGATGCCATGCGCATCATCGTCGTGCCCGCGGTGGAGCTGGCGCGCCTCGTCGTGGCCGGTACAAGCCGCCGCCTCGAGTGAAGTGGCGGGCTGTGGCTGCATCGGGACTGCCACTGTTGCTGTTCCTGTAGACTACATAGTTAACAACTCTTTTTTCGGATACAATGAAAACTACCGTTGTTAACTTGTTGTTGTTGCCTGGCGTTGAGTCTGAAGTGGTGACGCGGCGAATGCGCTTATTGATTGTTGACGCATCTGTACGTTTGTTGATTGCTGCTTGGCACAAGCCCAAGACCCAGATGGTCCGTGCGCCGCTCCAAACGTATATAAACCCTTCCCACCCTGCTTCCTTTTGCTTTTCCCTTGGACACAACCGTCATGTTGATGTCCTGTTAATATATTTAGATATTTAGATTAGGTTTAGACTAGGATTAGATAGATAAAGCTTGTATTAGTGTTAGATAGGATCTGCTAAATAATGAAAATATAAATTTGATAATAATCAGTTGTGACCAGTTGTGACCGGTTATTGATTGGTTATGAATATTTTGAAAATGGTGTGACCGCTAACCGATGTTAGCTTAATTTGACATAACCGTGACCGATGGTCCGGTTATTTTCGGTTAGGATCAGTCCGGTTACCGGTCATTTTCCGGTTAGGGTAACCGGACCCTTAAACACTACTCACAGACGGTGCAATGGCAACAAATGCCAGTGAGAAAATGCTTATACGGCGTGTAACCTCATGGTCGGCACCTGCACGCAGGATTATTGACAGCTCTGAAATGGTTGGTCGACGAAATAAGGGTATCACACTCAAAGTTTCATATATTACTAGTATGCCTGTAACTATCCCTCGTTCCCATCAACGTCGTCAAGAGCTGTTACAGCCAAAACATCAGTATCTTTCACCAAACCCAGCAAGCTCCAAGACCCTAAACACAGCAGAGCCTGAGTTGACTGCACTGACAGCCGACCATGGACATGAGACAGGACAAGGCAGCCATGGCTGAATGTGCGCTCAACATCAATGGATGTTGCTGGTGGGAAGGGGTTGTTTGAGCTGACAGAGAGGCATTGGAAGGGAAATGCACCTGGAATCGTCAGATAATCCAGGGCCATGCACGAGAGACACAGGTACATCACACGGCGCCCATGCCACCACATCAATACGTCCTCCGCTGCTTCAGGATCTATGCTGAGATACCTGTCAAGCTCATCACCTAATTCATGTGGCTTGGGGGCATTGAGCGAAGGGAGCGTGTCGAACACGTTTTGTGGTGCCGATGACTGAAAACAGCCAGTTATGCAAGGAATCACTTAAGCCAGTAAGTTCGCACCTTTGTTCCATTTATGGCCAGAGTGGGTTCGTCTTGGCCCCAGGTATCTTCTTGTTTGTAAGATCGTTCAAATGTGTCACGTACCAGTTCCTTTGCTGTATCGATCCACACCTGTTCCCAGCCGGCCGTTTTGAAGTATGCAAGCTTATGACGTGGGTGCAAAACTAGTTGATAAAGGGGTGAGAAGGGCTTGTGAATAGAACATGGGCCACATACCCATAGTGATGCAGTACACCTCCAATGAATCTGTAAGTGAGTAGTAGCGGTTCAGCGTCTTCTTCCCAAGTTCAAGAGATGCTTTGATGGCTGGGGAAAGGGCCTGATCACGAGCATGGGCAGTGAGCTTGTCATTGATGAAGTCCAT
>QLOS01002128.1:0-44686 GCA_003313725.1 Russula sp. MG48 | reverse complement strand
GTGCTGCGTCCGGTCATCGACATTTGAGCTCGACTGCGTGCGCTGATTTTCCTGCTCACTGTGCCACGTTGTCAGCCATCAAAAGCGTGTAGCTTCAAACTTGCGGGAAATTGCTTACTTGTCGACAAAGTGCTTCGCGCACGCCTGGACACCCGCAGACTGCAAACCAAGGATAGTCTCGTACGCCCCAACGCCCGACAAGAAGGGATCCGCGCCGAACCCCTCCCAGTTGCGCCCGCCCTGGGCAACGCGGCCCATATTCATCATCGGGCCGAGGGCAATGTTGACCCCCTTGCCCACATGCTCTTCACCCATGGCTACGCCGCGCGCGCGGAGTAACGAACGCTTCCATCTGCGATTTGATCAGTCAGCTCGGAAGAGTAACAAAGCAGAAGATGGGTGCGGAAGACTCACGTGGACGCAGCGTTGATGGGAGCGGGGAAAGCAGTTGCGAAATCGGCAAAGCGCACCCCGAGAGGCGAGTCTTCAAGACAGAGACCAGGGAAGTCACCAACGGGAGGAGTGTTGCCGACGCAGAGGCCACCTTCCCAGCCCACACCTGTGGAAATATTGACCTTTTGCTCGAGCGTAAAAGTAGCAACCTGAACGTAAGATAAATGATATTAGCCACGGAAAAGGTGGGAGTCAGGTGACTACACGTGAATAGAAACGTGGCAAGTGGGACATAGATCGATCAAGGATAGATGCATGGCTTCGCTATCACCTCCATGAGGTCGCGCGGTAGTAGTGCGGCTTGTGACAATCGTATGATATGGAAGTGCGAGTGAAAAAGGTTTAATAATACCAACCTTGGCTTTTGCCTTTTTGTGGGCGTATGCCCACGCCTGGGCAAAATCAGGAACGATCTCAGGGTTCTCGACAGGTGGGGGACTCATAGGTGAGGTCAGGGGGTACACGCCTGGAATGGGAGGCTCTGATGACGGCGATGGGAAGGGCACAAAGGTATACGGAGTAACAGGGATACCAGATGGCAAGGGTTGAGTGAGAGCGGTATCGGTCACGGATGTCAGAGAGGTCGAGGAAAGAGGTGTTTGGGAGGAAGTGATCGAGGACGAGATCCCATTTCCAGAGGGAGATGAGCTGGGCGGGCTGGAAGTCGGTACGGTGGATGGATGTGAAGACGATGTGTGGGACAAAGGAGAGGACGGGAACGATGGTATGCCCGGGTGAGATGACGAGGAAGACGATAGAGCTGAGGACTTGGGCAAAGATAAAGAAAGTGAGGGCAAAGACGAAGAGATAGCCAAGGTGTGCCCTGCACCTAGGACAGCAAGGAAGACGGAGGGCCGCATAAATGGGCAGGTGGCAAAGGCGGGGGTCGGACTGCAACCGGGAGGTGAACTTATATATCGCGTTCATGGGCACGGAGGAGCGCACTCGGATATTAGCACCCAAGCCGGAGTCCGTCGGTGAATGGAAGCAGTCGACCTGCATCCACGAAGCACACGCTACATCTCATCAACCGATCAACCGCGGTTGATGCCCGAGTCACATGGGCACCCTTCCGCCGGGAGATGCGTCTTGCCGATATGGCGGCACAATAGCTCCTCGGCGCGCACGACCGTGTCTCAAAAAACAGCTTCGTTCCCCACGGGACAAACGAATAGAATATAAGCTACCACTTTGGCCGATTGTGGTGCTCCGCGCGGCTGGACGGGGCGCCCAGCCGGGGATGGGGTGCGAGCAGCCAAAGTGGGCGCGATAAAACGTGGAGACCGGCGGTCCTTAAATGAAAGAAGTGTTATAGAAACCTGAAACGACGAGACGATGCGAGGGTCAGAGGACTGAGATTATTGCTTGTATCGTAAATAAATGGGTGAGGTTGGGGGCATCATGTTGTGCAGCTGCGCGCATGACCTCATTTTCTTGGTCTCCGCGGAGCTGGTGATACGCCAGGGTGGAGCTGCAACGACGGCTCATGACAGTGGCAGCGACGGAGGAACCGATGAGCAACAAGAGAGCGGAACAGCGCTTACGTGCGCCGGAGGGAAGGTGGAGTTAAGATGGGTGGATGAAGGAATAGGATATAGCGCACAGGACTAAGGCTTCACTAGGACCCTGATGGTGATTGCCGGACGCGTAGCCTTCGGACTGTACAGTACGTCTAATTTCCTTTTTTGTCCATAAGATAAGATCATCGCCTATCTCATCGTGACATCGTCACATGGGCTTTAGCGTCGTTACGTAATTTGGCGACGAGATATGGGATGCCCGACCGGAGAGGTAGCTATATTAACTGAACCTCCTCGGTACCTCTTATATGTGTCCATCCCGCTCTGGCCAATATGGACGGTGTGCGCATTGGGTAATAGACAACGTCTAGCTCACCCCCAAGTCTCCGACCACCCTCTCTCTGAATGCTCCACAAAGGCGCACACCTAAAAATATTTGGTATGAGAAATGGCATAATAAGGGTACTGTTAAGACAACATGATACAATAGCGCGCGCGCATCAATCCATGGACGGACCCCTACATCTCATTTTATCCAAGGCGTGCAATCAGAGCCACACCATGCCCACACCATCAGGGCGAATTATAGCCGTTTGAGCGCCTTGCGCTTCCCCCCAGCCGCACCGGGTGCTGCTCCGCGCTTGACCGCCTTTACTGGGCTCAGAGTCGTACTCGCATTAATCACAGGCGGGACATTCGAGTCCGCCGTTCCCAGGGGCGCAGGTAATACATGACTATCTTTCTCATTCTCGCCGGCCATTTTCGAAAGAGATGAGAGCGAAGACGATACCAAGAGTGTGTTCGATGCGGAATGCTGTAACGGAATCGTCACCGTTGCTGCTGTGACGGTGCCTTTCTGCGGTGAAAACACCGGAGGTGGCAGCATAGACGGTAAAGAAGGGGCGGACGGAAGCGAGGTGGAAATGGGAGCAGATGTAACAGGCACGTCAGCCGGGGCACACTGTGTTGCGAACTCTGGTGGAGGGACCTGAATACAACAAGGAAAGTGCTTAGATCAGCTAGTTAAACAAAGATTGCTCCATAGAACGCGCCTTAGGTGTCGCATGTACGCTCGTGATCAGCTTCGCACGCTCACAGTAGCTCTCGTAGTTTTCCTGTAACAGCTTGCCTGCCTCCTCATCGAGCGCCGAGTCCGGATTCGGATAAATAAGCAGGCACTTGATAGTGACGAGGATATGCCCAATGCCATACGACGGCTTCCAATCTTTTTTGAGGGTATTGACGCAGATCTCTCCTGCGCTAGAGACGTTCGGATGGAATATCTTAGTGGCGAACCAACCTGCCAACGTGAGATGAGCACAGGCGGACGTTGGACGCGGAACAAGAAGGTCGTACATCTCGGTGGTGAGGCAGGGAACTCTTCTGTGAATTCAAACTTCACGCGAAAGTATCCTCCCTGGTATGGTGTTCCCTCTACAAGGAAAACGCGTCGACATGGCGGGTTTGTTCGAGGTATCCACGCGAAGACTCACCTGGGCCCTCAATAATACCCACAACGTCTAGCACACTCTCCTCGCTTAGCTGGACGCGAATTCCTTCCGGAGGACTCGTCCTGAGCTCTTTCAGCTCGCGCAAAAGACGACGAATGGAAGTATAAGGAATAGACTGTTATGATTTGATAAAGGTCAGAAGCAGCACCAACAAGCAAGTGGGGAGGAAATGCTCGCCATGATGTAAAAAAAGATTGGCAACCGGTGAAATCTGAGAAGGCGGAGGGAAGAAAGTTCAAGTTGTCGAAAACTGAACCGCGACCGGGACCAGACGCGCCTTGATTTCTATCTCCGCCTTTCCCAGCACGTGCCAATCACGGTCTCGACCACTCGCGTGGCTTTTCGCTTTTCGGAGCTGCGCTCAATATACTCACCGAACGCCCCTTTGACAAACACCCCCTCCTGACATACCTGTATTGTGAATGATACATGGGTGCGCAAGTACGATGGTGAGGAATGGTGACCAGGAAAAGTGATGCAGGATTGATGCCGTTTTTGGACAAGGGATGTACCTGGTTGGAGAAATGCCGTGAATATGATGACGATTGGGTCTGATCATGAGCGCATGTTCGCATGGTGAGGTGGGCAAGGTGGGCATTGAATCGCCACTCCTACAGCGTTTTGTGCCCACCATCCTGCACGGAGTCTCGTGACAGCTGGGTGTGGGATTCCGGAAACACACGTGAAAACCCTCCTGCCCTTGCTCAACTTAGACAGGACAGTTGTCAAGGACGACGAGTTGCCAGGGTGCTATCTTACATAATCCGCTTCGAGTTAACTCGGTCACGGTCTGTGTCCCTAACTTACATGCGAGGCAGGTATCCCGTAAGTTAAGCTGACCCCCTCCCCTCCTGTCACAGTCATCCCTCCACTACTAGCGCCATGTCCAACACGCCCTCTACCGACCCTTCCTCGTATTTCCGATCCATTTTTGATCAAGCTTTGAAGGCGTATAAGGATAAGACCGGGAAAGACCTCCCCTCCCATCCACTATTTCGCGACATTACTGCCTGTGGATCTCCCGAAGCTATCCTTGTCATCCTCCGAAAGGAATCCTTCGATTCTGGCCTTGGCCAACCCGGGAGAAGCCATGATACATCAAGCGAGTGGCTGGCTACGACTGTGGATGTAATCAATCAGGTTTTACAAACAGTTAGCGCTGGTGTTGGGGTCGTAAGTTCGTAGCAATAGGCCTGGATCAGCTCTCTGATATTGATTTTGTAGGTATATCCTCCTGCAGGGGTGATCTTTACTGCGATAGGCATCCTCCTCTCGGTAAGTATCACTCTTAGATCTTTTGTGTGGGCTATTATGACGTCCATATCTTTCAGGCGGTTAAGGCTTTTGGCGCTAGTCCCGGCACTAGTCAACGCGCACTCACTGAACTCTTTGGTCAAATCGAGAAATTCTTCAGGCGTCTTGACACCTATACGGAAGTCAGACCGACGGCAGAAATGAAGGAAGTAATTGTCAAGATCATGGCTGAAGTACTTTCTATCCTTGCCATCGCGACTCGGATGCTTGAGCGGGGAAAAATGAGTGAGTCGATCAGCGTTGGTAAACGACCACTATTAACTTACCCATGTTAAGAAACGTTTTTCATCAGCCTTGTAGGAGATACCGAAATTGAGGATGCGCTGGGTCGGTTGGACAAACTGACACAAGAAGAAGCTCTCACTGTGGCTGCACAAGCTCTGAAGGCCACACAAGGCTTCGATGACAAACTGATGCGTGTCGGCAGCGATGTGCACGGCGTCCGCGACAAGGTGCGGTGCATCGACGACAGGGTGAAAGGCCTTGAAGAAAAAAGGAAGGCGTTTCAAGACATCCTTGACGGTGCGCAAATCGTATTGGCTAGTCATAGATATAATCCTAACGTTGTACGCAGAGTCGATTGAAAAAGTGGCAAACGACCCCACCAGTCTCGACCGTACGTGGTCCTGTCATACACCCATCACAGGCAGTAAAGGCTCAACCACTCTTACAGGAAACAAGTTGCGACAGGCTCTTAGAGAATGGCTCTCTCCGCCAGATCCTTCCGTCAATTACAACACTGCATCCGAAGCTCACCATACAGGCACTGCCACCTGGTTCACTGAGGGCCGAACGTTTGCGGATTGGAAACAGTCCGGTTCCTTCCTGTGGGTCCACGGAAAACGTACGTTATCCCGGCCTTTGCGCCTTCGCTGTTTGCTAACGAGTCGCCGATTTCATAGCGGGATCTGGAAAAACTGTTCTTAGGTATGTCTCCTCCCACCAACTCTTTGACGGCAATGCAACTCATACTATCGACTATCTACCAGCTCCACGATCATTCAGAGTATCAAGACCGTCTCCGACACTGGGTCAGCATATATGACATACTTCTTCTTTGATTTTAAGGACAAGGGAAAACAAGATGTCCGTGCTCTACTCTCATCCTTCCTTGTCCAGCTCGCCGATCAGTCCAACGTTTCCTGCGACATACTCCTCGCCTTGTACTCGTCACACCGTCGTGGCTCTGAGTTACAAGAGCCGGCGAATGGTGCACTTACGCAATGCCTCGAACAGATGCTCAAGATCCTGGGACAAGTCCAAGTTTATCTCATTATCGACGCCCTTGACGAATGTCCCGATGGTTCCGGGATACCGTCATCACGTGGGAAGGTCCTCCAGTTGGTGAAGGGGCTCGCCGAATTGCACCTTCCAAATTTGCACATTTTTGCCACTAGTCGACCCGAGAGCGACATCCGGACAGTCCTCGAACCCCTGGCATGTACCTCGATATCAATTCACGACCAAGATGGACAAAAGAGTGACATAGTCGATTACATCCGCTACATTGTTTACTCGGACGTAAACATGAAGAAATGGCGGGACGATGACAAGGAGTTGGTGATCAAGACGCTCTCAGATAGAGCCGGTGGAATGTGAGAACGTCTCTCTCTAGTTTTCATACTTACTCATGGTTTGGAGTAGGTTTCGCTGGGTCTACTGTCAACTCGAACGGCTACGTCGCTGTCTTGCGCCGAGTGTGCGGCGTATTCTCGACGAATTGCCCGACACCCTGGACGAGACTTATAGCCGTGTACTACGGGAAATCGCCAAGGAGAATAGAGACCACGCATATCGACTTTTACAATGCCTGACGGTGGCCGTCCGTCCACTTCGCGTCGAGGACCTCGCGGAAGTACTTGCGGTTGATTTCAGCGCGGGACGAGTTCCAACACTGAATATGGATTTACGCTGGGAGGACCAAGAACAAGCCATCGTGGTAGCATGTTCGAGTCTGATTGCCATTGTCGAGGACCACGAATCGCGGATCGTTCAGTTTTCCCACTTTTCTGTGAAGGAATTCCTCACTTCGGAACGCCTTGCCACCCTACAAGGTGGATCCCACTATCATATTGACGCCGAGGATGCGCACAACGTGATGGCGCGAGCTTGCCTTGCTGTCCTGCTTCGGTTGGACTACAACGCCGACAAGGAGCGTGTGAGGAGCCTCCCTTTAGCCGATTATGCCGCTACACATTTCGACAGTCATGCCGAATTCGGGAATGTGATATCACGGATACGAGATGGGATCGACTATCTGCTTGATGGAGAGAAACCGCATTTTGCTACGTGGCTCTGGGCACGCAACCCACGGTCGAGCGCGCGGAATCCGCAACTACAGGAGGCAGTTCCCTTATACTGTGTAGCGGAGTTGGGATTCCCTGGCATGGTTCAACATCTCATTTCGAAGCGTCCACAAGATGTAAATGCCAGAAGTGGTCTCCACGGCACACCATTTCAGGCGGCGGTAGCCAGGGGACATGTCAAAGTCACACAACTACTACTTCCCCACTGCATAGACACGGACGTTTGGGAGAGCGATAGTCAGACTCCACTACATTTAGCGTCGAGCTGGGGGCACCTCGATATGGTGCGGTGGCTGCTTGATGGCGATGCCGATGTGAATGGCCGTCGGAAAGACAGAAGGACCCCGCTGCGCCCAAAAATATCCCGTAAACTCCTCAAGTTTGCTCCAAAGTTGCCCTTACGCGATGCAGGCATCCGTACCCGTGACACCTACTGCGAGACACCACTACACCTCGCATCCCAGGGTGGACATTGCGATATCATGAGGTTATTACTGGAACGAGGCGCGGATGTGGACGTGCAGGATACCAACCACTCGACTCCGCTACATAAGGCATCATCCCAATGGAACGTCGAGGCCGCGGAGCTGCTGCTCGAATCCGGTGCAAATATTCACATGCGGAACAGTCAAGGCGAGACACCACTACACCTTGCATCCTGGGGCGGATATCGCGGCATAATGCGGGTATTATTGGAGCGGGGTGCGGATGTGGACGTGCAGGACACCAGCTACTCGACTCCGCTGCATAAGGCGTCATCTCAGTGGGAGGTCGAAGCCACGGAGCTGTTGCTCGAATATGGTGCCAATGTTCACATGCGGAACAGCCAAGGCGAGGCACCACTCCACCTCGCGTCCAAGCGCGGATATCGTAGCATAATGCGGGTATTACTGGAGCGAGGCGCGGATGTGGATGTGCTGGATACCAACCACTCAACTCCACTGCATGAGGCATTATCCCAATTGAAGGTCGAGGCAGCGGAGTTGCTGCTCGAATATGGTGCGAATGTCCACATACAGAACAGTCAAGGCGAGACACCACTACACCTCGCGTCCAGGCGCGGATATCGCAGCATAATGCAGGTATTACTGAAGCGAGATGCGAATGTGGACGTGCAGGATACCAACCACTTGACCCCGCTGCATGATGCTTTATCCCGATCGAAGGACGAGGCCGCGGAGTTGCTGCTCGAATATGGTGCCAATGTTCACATGCAGGACAGTCAAGGCGAGACACCACTCCACCTTGCGTCCGGGGGCGGATATCGCAACATAATGCGGGTATTACTGGAGCGAGGCGCGGATGTGGATGTGCGGGATACCAACTGCTTGACTCCGCTGCATAGGGCATTATCTAAATGGAAAGTGGAGGCCACGGAGCTGCTGCTCGAATATGATGCAAATGTTCACATGCGGAACAGTCAAGGCGAGACACCACTACACCTCGCATCGGCGCTCGGATATCGCAGCATAATGCAGATATTACTGGAGCGAGGCGCGGATGTGGACGTGCAGGATACCAACCACTCAACCCCGCTGCATGAGGCATCATCCCAACCGAGGGTCGAGGCTGCGGAGCTGCTGCTCGAATATGGTGCAAACATTCACATGAGGAACAGTCAAGGCGAGACACCACTACACCTCGCATCCCGGGGTGGACATTGCGATATCATGCGATTATTACTGGAGCGAGGTGCGGATGTGGACGTGCAGGATATGCACCGCTCAAGGCCGATGCATATGGCATTAGAGCCATGGGAGGAAGCCAGCGCCGCTGCTGTGCGGCTACTGCTCGACTGTGGCGCAAATCCCAACGTGCGGAACAAGAGAGGCATGACGCCATTACAGATTGCTTCGGAGAGAGGCTATCGAGAGATCGAGCGGTTGTTGTCGGGCTATGTGCGCAGTGATCAGAAGAGCAGTATATACAGCTTCTTCTTAGGGGTACTTAAGAGATAGACCTCACGTCTTTGTTTATTTTTTTTGTAATACTTTACGCAAGTAGTTTCTAGTCTACGACCGAAAGGACGATCAGATTAGCATTTTTGCAAGACCGTGCGACATGGTGCTAGGGATATGGCGAAAAAAAGGTTAGGCGAGTGAATATGTGGTTTCGATTTATGCAAGGAAGTGAGTAGCCGATCATACCGAAGCTCGCAAGTCAAAGGTAACGATACAAAGGATGAGTGTGGAGGAAGCCTGCCGATACCTCAAACAGCATCCGAGAGATGCGCTGCCAGTGTGAGGTTACGTTTGTGCCTCCCACTACCCAGTTCCAGCCTCACAAGAGCCTGGCACTGGCGTTCCTTAAAGTGTTGTGACATGTACAAACCGGATGTTCGACTCTAGGTCGAGAACCAGGGACCTTGATGACCACCCTGGTGCATGGGTTGATTCTGACTCCTGGGATGGCCCGGTGTCAGTCTGAGGGCTTGACATCGGTGAGCTTGTAGTGTAAGTGGTGACTCAGGTAAGTTAAGGCTTACCGTTGCGCTCGGAATAAGGCGCCTCAGAGCGCCCGTGATACCAAATTGAGACGTCCTTCCGTTCCGCGGCTTATCTTTCAACTTCAACGACGCTCTCCGAAACCTCCCTCGTCGAAGAGCTGCGTAACAAAATTCGAATGAAGAATAGCTCAGTACGTTCTTCATTGATTTTACCTTTACTTTCCCCATTGCCTCTAGTCGATCGTAAAAAAGTTACTTACTTGGCCGACGTCGCTCAACGCCACGAAAGCCTTCGGACCACCCCGCGGTCCCCGCCTGCATACAGAGTGATATTCCGGGCCCGGCCCCAGGCCATGAGCCAGCCAGAGCCAAGACGAAATAGGCCGGGCTGAGTCGGGCCAAAACAACGGCCTGTGGCGGCTGGCGGCCCGGCTTGAGAGTTTTGGCCGTAGACTTACTACTTGTCCCGTGACTTCTTCATCATGTGACCTCCGTCCTTCCTATTGCAGCGGTGCGCTTCTCCCTAGCAGCTGCACCGCACTTGGCCGCCTTTACTGGGCTCATAGTAGCACCCGGATCAATCACAAGTGGGACGTTCAAATCAGCCGTTCCTATAGGCGCAGGAAATACACGACGGTCTTTCCCATCCTCGCAGGCCACTTTTGAAAGCGATGAAAGCGAAGACGATACCAAGAGTGTGATCGATGCGGACTGCTGTAACAGAATCGTCGCCGTTGCTGCTGCGACGATGCCTTCCTGCAGTGAAAACACTGGAGGTGGCGATCTAGATGGTAAAGAAGGGGCGGACGGAAACGTGGTGGAAATGGGAGCAAACGCATCAGGCGCGTCAACCGGAGCAGACTATGTCGCAAGCTCTAGTGGAGGGACCTGAGTACAACAAGGAAAGTGCTTAGATCAGCTGGTTAAACAAAGATTGCTCCACGGAACGCGCCTTAGGTATCGCGTGTACGCTCGTGATGAGTTTCGCCCGCTCATAGTAGCTCACATAGTTTTCCTACAACAGCTTGCCTGCCTCGTCGTCGAGCGCCGAGTCCGAATTCGGATAAATAAGCAGGAACTTGATAGTGACAGGGATGTGCCCGGCGCCATAGGGCGGCTTCCAGTCTTTTTTGAGGGTATTGACGCAGATCCCTCCTGCGTTAGAGACGTTCGGATGGAATATCTTGGTGGCGAACCAACCTGCCAACGTGAGATGAGCGCAGGCGGACGTTGGACGCGGGACAAGGAGGTCGTACATCTCGGTGGTGAGGCAGGGTACTCTTCTGTGAATCCAAATTTTACACGAAAGTACCCTGGTATGGTGTTCCCTCTACAAGGAAAACGCGTCGACATTCGTTCGAGGTGTCCGCGCGAAGACCCACCTGGGCCCTCAATAATACCCACAATGTCTAGCACACTCTCCTCGCTCAGCTGGACGCGAATGCCTTCCAGAGGACTGGTCCTGAGCTCTTTCAGCTCGCCCAAAAGACGACGCATGGCAGTAGAAGGGATAGACTGTTATTGGTTTGGTCAGAAACAGCACCGACGAATAAGTAGGGAGGAGATGCTCACCATGATGTAAAAAAAAATATTGGCAGCTGGTGAAATCTAAGAAGGCGGAGGGAAGAAATTTCTGAACCGCGACCGGTGTAAGGCGGGACATGCCACTGCGCTCGGAATGAGACGCTTCGGAGCGCCCGTGACACGTATCCATTCCCCTTCTCTAGATGCATCCTATGCCAGTGATCCTAGGCCCTCGTAACCACGCGCCCGATGTCCATTACACTTTCTACATTGCGCCTTTCTCTGACAAACCAAATTCGTTCCCTACACTACCAACATTATATCCCCTCTTCGTTTGTGCCTCGGTCGTAATATCTTTGCGGCGCTCACTTATAAGCAGTAGAAGCCCTGCTGACGGGCAGTGAAGTAAAGCTATATCGTATAGGACTTCTTCCTCTATTATCGAACTCGCGCGCACGCCATAAGCAGGTGCTCGCTTCACCGGAACCGGACGCGCCTTGATTTCTATCTCCGCCTTTCCCATACGTGCCAATCATGGTCTCTCCGGAGCGCTCAATTTACTCACCGAACGCCCACTTAACAAACATCCCCTTCTGACATACCTGTGTTATGAATGATACATGCAGTCGTGCACAAATGCGACGGTGATGAGTGGTGACCAGGAAAAGTGGTTCAGGATTGGTGATGTGTTTAATTGACGTGAATATGATGACGATTGAAGAGCACTCGTTCGTATGAGGTGGGCACTGTGGGCATTGAATCGCCCCAGCGGCCACTCCTACAACGCCTTGGCCCTCCATCCTGGACGGAGTCTCGTGACAGCTTGGTATGGGATTCCGGAAACCCACATGGAAATCTTCCATCCTTGAGGGTAGACGAGGCTGTTGTTTCGCTCGCCTGTGCAGATCTTAGGGCTTCCGAGGGGGCAGTGAACTGCCAAGGAGATGACTGTTGACAGGTTGCTGATCGAATGATCGACCCGAATGAACTTTCAGAGGACACACTTCAGCTAGGTCACCGGTCACTACCTGTGTCCCCACTAACTTATATGAGGCAGGTATCGGCCCCCGTAAACTCAACTGAGACCCCCTCCCGTCACAGTTATCCTCCTACTCCTACTACTAGCGTCATGTCCAAAACGCCCTCTGCCGGCCCTTCCTCATATTTCCGATCCATTTTTGATCAAGCTTTGAAGGCGTATAAGGATGAGACCGGGAAAGACCTCCCCTCCCATCCACTATTTCGCGATATTACTGCCTGTGCATCTCCCGGAGCTGTCCTTGCCATCCTCCGAAAAGGATCCTTCGATTCTGGCCTCAGTCAACCCGGGAGCAGCTATGACACATCAAGAGAGTGGCTAGCCACGACGGTGGATGTACTCAATCAGGTTTTACAAACAGTCGGCGCTGGTGTTGGGATGGTAAATTCGTGGCAATAGGCCAGGATTAGCACTCTGATATTGATTTTGTAGGTATATCCTCCTGCAGGGGTGATCTTTACTGCGATAGGCATCCTCCTCTTAGTAAGTATCTCTGTTTTTTTGTGCGGGCTATTATGACGCCCATATCTTTCAGGCGGTTAAGGCTTTTGGCGCTAGTCCCGGCGCTAGTCAACGTGCACTCGCTGAACTTTTTGGCCAAATTGAGAAATTCTTCAGGCGCCTTGAGACCTATACCAAAGTCACACCGACGGCAGAAATGAAGGAAGTAATTGTCAGGATCATGGCTGAAGTACTTTCTATCCTTGCCGTCGCGACTCGGATGCTTGAGCGGGGAAAAATGAGTGAGTCGATCAGCGTTAGTGGACGACCGCTGTTAGCTTACTCATGTTAAGAAACGTTTTTCATGAGCCTTGTAAGAAATACTAAAATTAAGGATGCGTTGGGTCGGTTAGACAAACTGACACAGGAAGAAGCTCTCACGATGTCTGCACAAGCTCTGAGGTCCACACAGGGCGTCGCCAGCGAGATACAGTGTGTCCGTGACAGGGTGCAGGGCGTCGACGATAAAATGAAGGGCGTCGACGATAAAGTGAAGAGCATCGATGACAGAGTGAAAGGCCTTGAAGGAAAAAAGAACGCGTTTCTCGATGTTCTTGACAGTGCGCAATTCGTATTCTGCTAGTCATCGACACAATCCTAACATTGTACGCAGAATCGATTGAACAAATTGCAAACATCCCTACCAGTCTCGACCGTACGTGATCCCCTCATAAATTCATGAATTGTAAGGACCGAAACATTCTTACAGGGAACAAGTTACGACAGGCACTTAGAGAATGGCTCTCTCCCCCAGATCCTTCCGTAAATTACAACACCGCATTCGAAACCCACCACACAGGCACCGCAACCTGGTTCACTGAGGGCCAAATGTTCGCAGATTGGAAACAGTCCGGTTCCTTCATGTGGGTCCATGGAAAGCGTACGTTCTTCTGGTGTTCCCCCTCCCCTCCTATCAATTTGTTAACAAACCCCCAATTTCATAGCGGGATCTGGAAAAACTGTTCTTAGGTATGTCCCCTCCCGCCAACTTGTTGACAGGAATGCAACTTATACCATCGGCTATCGACTAGCTCCATGATCATTCAGAATATAAAATTCACCTCGGACACTGGGTCAGCATATATGGGATACTTCTACTTTGATTATAAGGACAAGGGAAAGCAGGATGTCCGCGCTCTACTCTCGTCTTTCCTTGTCCAGCTTGCCGATCAGTCCGATTCTTGCTGTGACATCCTTCTCGCCTTGTACTCGTCGCACCGTCGAGGTTCCGAATCACAGAAGCCAGCGAATAGTGCACTTACACAATGCCTAGGGAGGATGATCACGATTCCAGGACAAGTCCCAGTTTATCTCATCATAGATGCCATTGACGAATGTCCCGATGGTTCTGGGATGCCGTCATCACGTGGAAAAGTCCTCCAGCTTCTGAAGGCACTCATCGAGTTACACCTCCCAAATTTGCGCATTTTTGCCACTAGTCGACCCGAGAGCGACATCCGGACAGTTCTCGAATCCCTGACATGTACCTCGGTATCAATCCACGACCAAGATGGACAAAAGAGTGACATAGTCAATTACATCAGCCACGTCGTTTACTCGGACATAAACATGAAGAGATGGCGGGAGGATGAGAAGAAGTTGGTGATCAAGACGCTATCAGATAAAGCTGGTGGGATGTGAGGACGTCTCTCTCTAGTTTTGATACTTGCTCATAATTCGGAGTAGGTTTCGCTGGGTCTATTGTCAACTTGATCTGCTACGTCGCTATCTTGCGCCGAGTGTGCGGCGTATTCTTGACGAATTGCCTGACACCCTGGACAAGACTTATAGCCGTGTATTACGGGAAATCGCCAAGGAGAATAGAGACCACGCATATCGACTGTTGCAATGCCTCACGGTGGCTGTCCGCCCGCTTCGTGTCGAGGAACTCGCGGAAGTACTTGCCGTTGATTTCAGCGTGGGAGGGATTCCAACACTGAATGTGGATTTACGCTTTAAGGACCAAGAACAAGCCATCGTGGTAGCATGCTCGAGTCTGATTGCCATTGTTGAGGACCACGGATCACGGATCGTTCAGTTTTCCCACTTTTCTGTGAAGGAGTTCCTCACCTCGGAACGCCTTGTCGCCTTACAAGATGGATCCCACTATCATATCGACGCCGAGGCTGCGCACACGGTGATGGCGCAAGCTTGCCTTGCTGTTCTGCTTCGGTTGGACTACAGCATCGACAACGGGAGTATGAAGAATTTCCCTCTAGCCGATTATGCCGCTACACATTTCGACAGCCATGTCGAATTCGGGAATGTGATATCACAGATAGGAGATGGGATCGACTATCTGCTTGATGGAGAGAAACCGCATTTTGCTGCGTGGCTCTGGGCGCGCAACTTGTGGTGGAGGAGGACGCGGAATCCGCAGCCACCTGATGCAGTTCCCTTATACTGCGTAGCGGAATTGGGATTTCCTGGCATGGTCCAACATCTCATTTCGAAGCGTCCACAAGATATCAATGCCAGAAGTGGTCTCCACGGTACATTATTTCACGCGGCGGTGGCCAGGGGACATGTCAAGGTCACACAAGTACTACTTACCCACTGCGTAGACATGGACGTTTGGGAGAGCGACGGCCAAACTCCACTACATTTAGCGTCGGACAGTGGGCACCTCGATATGGTGCAGTGGCTGCTCGACGGCAACGTAGATGCGAATGGCCGTCGGAAAGACAGAAGGACCCCGCTGCACCTAAAAATACCTCGTAAACTCGTCAAGTTTGCCCCAAAGTTTCTCAGACACAATACGGGCATCGGTACCCGTGGCAACTACCGCGAGACACCACTGCACCTCGCATCCCGGTGTGGACATTGCGATATCATGCGGTTATTACTGGAGCGGGGCGCGGATGTGGACGTGCAAGATACCAACCACTTGACTCCTCTGCATAGAGCATCATCCCAGTGGGAGGTCGAGGCCGCGGAGTTGCTGCTCGAATATGGTGCAAATGTCCACATGCGGAGCAATCAAGGTGATACACCACTACACCTCGCGTCCAGGGGTGGATATCGCAGCATAATGCGGGTATTAGTGGAGCGAGGCGCGGATGTGGATGCGCAGAATACCAACCACTCGACTCCGCTGCATGAGGCGTCATCTCAATCGAAGGTCGAGGCTGCGGAATTGCTGCTCGAAAATGGTGCAAACGTTCACATGCGGAACAGCCAAGGCGAGACACCACTACACCTCGCGTCCAAGCGCGGATATAGCAGCATAATGCGGGTTTTACTGGAGCGAGGCGCGGATGTGGACGTGCAGGATACTAACCACTCGACTCCGCTGCATGAGGCATCATCCAAATCGACGACCGTGGCCGTGCTGCTGCTGCTCAGATCTGGTGCAAATGCCCAAATGCAGAATCGTCAAGGCGAGACCCCACTACACCTCGCGTCCAGGGGCGGATATCGCAGCACAATGCGGTCATTACTGGAGCAAGGCGCGCATGTGGACGCGCAGAATACCAACCACTGGACTCCACTGCATGAGGCGTCATCCTAATCGGAGGTCGAGGCCGCGGAGTTGCTGCTTAGATATGGTGCAAATGTTCACATGCGGAGCAGTCAAGGCGAGACACCACTACACCTCGCGTCCAGGCACGGACATCACGGCATGATGCAGGTATTACTGAAGCAAGGCGCGGATGTGGACATGCAGGATGCCAACGACTCGACTCCGCTGCATGAGGCATTATCCCAATCAGAGGTCGAGGCCGCGGAGTTGCTGCTCGAATATGGTGCGAATGTTCACATGCGGAACAGTCAGGGCGAGACACCACTACACCTCGCTTCCAGGGGAGGGTATGGCAACATGATGCGGTTATTACTGGAGCGAGGCGCGGATGTGGACGTGCAGGATAAACACCACTCAACGCCGCTGCATGTAGCATTAGAGTCATGGGGGGAAGCTAGCGCCGCTGCTGTGCAGCTGCTGCTCGACTGTGGTGCAGATCCAAACCTCGGGAACAAGAGAGGAAAGACACCATTACAGATTGCATCGAAGAGAGGCTATCAGGAGATCCACCAGTTGTTGTCGGACTGCGCAGTGATCAGAAGAACAGTATATAGAGCTCCTGTTTAGGGGTACTTAAGAGATAGACATCGCGTATTTATCAAACGTTTTACACAAGTAGTTTTTGGTCCGCGACCAAAGGGACGATTAGATTAGCATTTTTGCGAGACCGTGTGACATGGTGCTAGGTATATGACGAAAAAAAGGGTCGGATGAGTGACCGTGTGGTTTCGATTTATGCAAGGAAGTGAGTAGCCGATCATACGGAAACTTGCAAGTCAAAGGTGACGATACAAAAGATGGGTGTGGAGAAAGCCCGACGATGCCTCAGCCAGCACTCGAGAGATGCGCTGTAGGGTTACGTTTGTGCCTCCCACTACTCAGTTCCAGCCTGACAAGAACCTGGCACCGTTGGTATTTCAAGTTGGCCTTAAAATGTTGTGAGATGCGGAGTACAAACCGGAATATTCGACTCTAGGTCGAGAACCAGAGACCTTGATGACCATCGTGGTGGTGCGTGGGTTGGCTCGGACTTCTGGGATCGCCCGGTGTTAGGGCTACCTCCGCTATGAAGCGGAACAGGGGGAGGTCCCCACCATTACCGGATTACCCTCCCAGCTGAGGCTCTTGGCGACATGGTCGCCCCTAAGCACACTTCATCCCCATCCTCCCGTCCTCACCCGTCATCAGTGTGACACTGGTGGGCTCAGCAATAATTGATATAACTTCGTTTGCCAATTCCTTGATCCTTCATGGAGAGCTACTGAGGAGCAGTTGTCGGGCTTTGGATGCACAATTTGACTGAGGGAATGGAGGTCGTGATCTCTAAAGGCAGCAATCCAAGACCCTCAAAGGCTACCAAGGTGATGAGTGGGGCAATGTCCTGCTGCAGGTTGAGTGGGTCATGCCTGGCGTTTGGTCAACATGATGACAAGTTTGGTCCATTTACTGGAATTGCACATATACAATTAATAGGAAAAGAATAAAAAAAAACATTTGCTGCACCAGTCCAGGACATGGAAATCTGTACACGTATGCGCAGCAGACCTCACAATTCTTCACAACCATCATAACACGTTGATTGGGGGAGGGAGGCGATGTAGGTGAGGTGGGCGTTAAACAACAACTCCCGCACCGCGTTTTCCGCATCCTTGACCTTTGCATGTTTCAGCTGAATCTCGTGACCAGCTTGGCACAGGACATGCAGAAACGTACCATAGATCTCGTTTGAGTAACGTATGCAGTGTCGCTCCCGGACCTTGAGGGTAGGACAAGGACCATGCTGTTGCAGCCACTTCTCCCGATCAAGCGATTCATAAAAGCGTGGTTTTCTGGTTTAAGGAGGTCCTGCGAGAAGGCGAGGTCGTGCTAGGGCTAGCTAGTGACAGTAGTGAGCTCTACGATGAGTTCACCACGCCTCAGTTACATAAGCACATTCGATCACGACCTCGCGAGTTCAACTGAACGACCATCCCCTTCCGCTTGGCTTCGACACTACCTCCTTGCCATGTTCCAAAAGTGGGGCATTGTTCTCAACTATTTCGTCTTTGGTTTCCTCAAGCTCGCTCCGCTCGTGTTCAACTTCCACCGCAGTTGCCCTTGACAAGTCGACTCCGCTAGTTATTCCAACCACCTCGTACAGTTGGCAATAGCTCAGGATCAACGCTCTGGTAGTGATGTTGTAGTAGTTATATCCTCCCTCGCGGGTGATCCTAACTGGCATTGGCGGACTCCTCCATGGGTGAGTCTCTCTCCATTTAACTTATTTATGCCGGCTGTTGTGACGCATATATTCCAGCCAGCTGGCACTAGTCAAACTTACTGAGCTCTTTGGGTGCATCGAAATGTCTTCGGCCGCCCTGAGACTTATATTGAAGTCTCACTAATGCCAGCAATGAATGACGTGGTCGTGAGCTTCGGAAAGTCTTTGGTTGAAATACTTTCCATCTGTTGGCTCATCCATGGCCAGAAACGCATCTCAACCAGCTTGTGGTAAGCACCGATATCGACGATCCACTGCTCCAGTTAGAGAAGCCGATCCCAGAGGAAGTTCTCACGGCTGCTGAACAAGCTCTGAAGGCCACATATGATGTCAAGGGCAATATGACGGACATCCACAATGAAGCGCGACCCAATACCCGCCATTGTTGGGTCCTCGCCATGCTAATTCCGTCGGTCATCTCGATCATGTCGTCATGCCTTTCTAGTCGCCATCTTCGGAATCCCCATCCTTGATGTCACCAGAGAATCCCCTACCAATTGGAATTCCCGCGCTTTTACTCTATTCTTCATCAGCGTGGACCGCCGCATAGAAGCAGTACCCAAGGTACGTATTGCAACTATTTTCAATAAATCGTTTTTAACGCATTGTATCATGCAACTACGTCTCAAGAAATTCCACGTAGTTGCCACGGTCCATCGGCTGGCTGCGAACTGGGCATTCGCAATGTGAGTCGAGTCACGCCCCTCGGGTGTTCCCGGGCCTGATGTGTCGCTGGATTACTACCTGGCTTCTATCTGCCTGCGCTCGTCACATCAACCTATGCCGTTTTTCATTCAAATTGCAGCTTCTACTTTCCGGAAATTCCGTGTTACGACCGTAATGACTTGTCAGGGCCCTGCTACGTCTGGGATATCCCTTTGGTCGTTAATCTCCCTGCGCTTTCCCCTAGGACTAGCCACCCGGAGCGCGTTTCTTGGGTTGAGCATATGGAAGCCTTCGTTAATGTTATAGTCTGTGTGGTGGCGTTGTAGCGAGCAACGAATAACAAGCGGGTCACCATTTCCTCTCATTCGACGGCGAACATAGGCCGTGTTGCTGACGTGGATGCAACTGGGAAGGCTTCCGAGCTGACTACTTAATGGCGGGTCGGAGACTCGAAGAGAGGATGAGACCTCTCTCAGTCTGCAGTTCATGGGTGTGTGAGCGTGGACGAGGCTCTACACCCAGTAAGTGACCTGCACAAAAGTGAGGCTGTATGCGCTTATGGCTGAGATTTGGAGTGAGCAGGAGAACCCGTGCACCTAGTCAAGCTCGAGCGTCAGTGGTCGGATGCGACACGACATTGACGCCATGTTGTCCCCATGCAGTGTTATGGAAAGCCACTTCAACCATGGTTTCCTGTAGTCCTATCCACAGGGCAGGCGGTCGCAAGAACAATCGCGGGGTTTCTGGGTTCTCGTATCGGGCTCCTCTGTGTATAACATTCGACGATGAGACGGTAATCGAGTGGGGCACATCCAACCAGAGATTAGGACATTATATGTGTATGCGACATGCTTGTGCATCGTTCAGAGAGCCATACAAGAGGATAAGAGAAGAAAAGGAAAGGAAAACGGGTTGTCGAGGTCATTGGAGTATCACAAACAGGTAGGTATCACGGTGCACGATGTACGATGCGTGAATGGTGAGTCATAACTCTATGGAATTTCGCGTGGATTTACAATCTAGCCTCTTTCAATCTGTAGTCAGTTATCAAAGTCCAACCTTTCATGCCCTCCCTTCTCGTCCATACTGTTCCCTATATATGGGATATACTATAAGCGTGCGATACACACAAAGTGGCCTTTTTTTATTTCTCGGTTTTGCGGGACAGGCGGATTCCAAGTGCGTCTCGCGCAAGTCAATGTCTTGAGTCGCACACAGCACCACAACGTCAGATGCCATACTCGAGAAGTAAATCCGCGGTTCAATGGCTTAACCTCTGTCGCCAAAAAAAGTCACGCACCCCCCACCCGTTCCCAAGACAGAGGCCCCTGCGCTGCGCCACAACTATGTCCAACGCCTGTACAGTAAATTGTGCTGCTGATCGCCCGTCAGGCGCGAGTCGCAGCTCGTCCTGGTATGCTCCCACTTGTTCGCGTGTTTGAGCTTTTAGGGCCATTGCGGCCGCGACAGCATGTACCCGCATGTGAATGTCATTGGGGGCAGGAATGGGGCGCACCCCTCCCACACGCGTGCGGCGATCTGCTCAACCCCGGAAAGCAGTGTACACGGTAGCATGGGTGCTCTTCGGTGGTGCGTTGCCCCACTGGTAGTTGAGCAAGGTCGGAGGAGAGAACCGGTCTGGTAAGCCCGGGGAACTCATTGAAGCCCATAAAGCGCGTGGACCAGATGGTAGCAGTTTCTGTAGTCCTCGCTTTTAAATCTTCGCGCCGGATGTCTAGCCCAGCAAACTCGAAGCGAACAGGAACAGAAGACGGGTGGGGCGAAGTCAAGTGGGTTGACGGAGCACTCATGTTGCAGCGGAGCTAGTCGTAGCCGAGGACCGGCTTATCGCATCGGCTAACTGGTTTATGCGAGCTCGCCGTTTTTATTAGACGCGGACAACACCCCCATGAACGCGTCCAACGCGTCCCAGTCCATGTCCAGCGTTGAAGTAGCAACAACGATTGTATAGAATAGATGTAATTCCATTTTATTCTAATTTTATTTTTAAGGTGGTCCCTGTGAGTGAGTGCCACGATGGCGTTGTGGCGAGCACGTGTCACCTCGTGGGCATTTGGCCCTCTCAAAGAGAGGCAAGGCGGGGACAGCCCCTGGGCCCCGCATGGTCGTCGTTGTGGGTGTCATGTACCACCCTTAAGTCAAGGCAGAATGGAAACAGCCTGGCATCACGTTTGGGATGCGTGACGATCATCGTCGCAGTCGCCACAAAAGAAGGGGAAGGGGAAGCTGGTGTCACCCTAGTGACGCGCGTGCTGTGGGAGTGAAAATCGTCGTCGTTGCAGCCACTGGAAGGGACAGGGCGGAGGGCAAGCACGAGCGAGGCTGCGGTGGGGATCGTTCGTCATCCTCGTCAGCTGTCCCAGAACGAGGTGGGGCGGGGAACATTCAGTGTCACGTGATGCGCATGCTCGTCGGGGTTGGCGCGTGGCCCACGGCAGCCCTGCACCATAGCACGGGAAAAAAAGGCTGAGCCTGCTCACTTATAGCCCGTGGCTCGGTTCCAGCCCCTGAGCCAGCCGATCACGAGACTTGACCAGCTGGCGACTACCAAACTATTCGGCCATAGCCTACGTAAGCCAGCCAGCGGTATGCTAACACTGGTACGCGTGGTCCGCCGGTTGTGCGTGCCCCAGCTGTGCGTAGCTAGAGGAGAGCAGGGCCAGAGGATAGAGTGAAGCGAGACGGCGTGGTGGAAGAAAGCAAATGGTGAATAATGCAGCATTCGTTGCAAGCACGGCGGTGAGCAAAAGGGTGTCATAATTAGCAATGTGATCAGCGAGGGCCATATGCCAAGGATTGAAGATCTGTCCAAATGCCTCCGATAGCAGGCTGTCAATCCCTTGGAAATCAGTGGGGGTGTGGTTAAACGGGGCAATGACCGTGGATGACACATCCATGGAGGGTGGAAAGCGGTCTCTGGCGACTACTAATAGGCGTGGGTTGGACAGTAGAATGAGGGACGCGCACGCATAAACGTATCGGAGAGCAGCCTAGCCAACACACGCACGGGGTATCCGCTTGCCATCGAAGCTGGAAAAGTGGTTTGCACAAGGAGTGATACGCGCCCCGTCTGACAGAAAGGAGACGAATATGTGGAGTGTGTGTGTCCGTGTAGCAAGGTGAAAGAGGTGAGCGTTGGAGAGAGGGGTTGCGCCCCCAAGGACTCGTCGATGGGTTCAACCAAGGTTACTCTACGCACATGATCCGCTATATGTACTACTAATCCCGTGACTTCCTCATCATGTGACCTCTGACCTCCTCCCCTATTCCAGCGTTCAATGTTGAACCACGACTCCTGCATCACGTTGGACAGACCATTGCGTGTAGCAGTCACATGTCGAGGCAGCTGCTTCCCTGGCTCGTGCCAGTCGTAGCTTTGGGAGAGCTCACAAAAAGACGAAGAGGTCCGAGTCGTCCGAGCCTCTGAGGGCCGATCGATCTGGGGTGTCAGTTTCATCCAGCGAGGGAGCTCCCTATTAAGGACGAGGGTGCGCCCAACTCGGCTCCCCGTGATCGATGTTTCCGTATCTTCAACTTCAAGTTCGCTAAAGCATGCCGGGGGCACAGCCAAGTCACCGGTCACCTGCCGACGTTAGAGTCCGCCGTTCCCAGGGGTGCAGGCGATACATGACCGCCTTTCTCATTCCCGCTAGCCGCTTTTGAAAGCGATGAGAGCGAAGACGATACCAAGAGTATGTTTGATGAGGAATTCTGTAACGGAATCATCACCGTTGTTGCCGTGACGGTGCCTTTCTGCGGTGAGAACACCGGAGGTGGCAGCATATATGGTAAAGAAGGGGCGGACGGAAGCGTGATGGAAATGGGAGTAGATGCATCAGGCGCGTCAACCGGAGCAGACTGTGTTGTGAACTCTGGTGGAGGGACCTGAGTACAATAAGGAAGGTGCTTAGATCAGCTAGTTAAACAATGATTGCTCCACGGAATGCGCCTTAGGTGTCACGTATACGCTTGTAATGAGCCTTGCGCACTCACAGTAGCTCTCATAGTTTTCCTGCAACAACTTGCTTGCCACCTTATTGAGCGCCGAGTCCAGATTCGGATATTGACGTAGATCTCGCCTGCGCTAGAGACGTTTGGATGGAATATCTTGGTGGAGAACCAACCTGCCAGCGTGAGATGAGCAGAGGCGGACGTTAGAGGCGGGACAGGGAGGTTGTACATCTTGGTGGTGAGGCAGGGAGCTGTGAATTCAAATTTTACGCGAAAGTACGCCCCCTGGTATGGTGTGCCGTCTGAAAAATAATAACGCGTCGACACGGCGCGTTTATTCGAGGCATCCGCGCGAAGATACACCTGGGACCTCAACAATACCCACAACGTCTAGCACACTCTCCTCGCTTAGCTGGACGCGAATGTCTTCCGGAGGACTCATCCTGAACTCTTTAAGCTCGGTAAAAAGACGATACATAAGGAAAAGCCTGTTATTGTTTTGATGAAAGTCAGAAGCAGCACCGACGAATAAGTGGGGAGGAAGTGTTCACCATTATGTTAAAAAAGATTGGCAGGCCGATGAGACGTGCCTTGATTTCTATTTCCGCCTTTCTCAGCACGTGCCAATCACGGTCACGACCACTCACGTGGATCTCCCGCTCGAGCTGCGCTCAACCTACTCAGAACGCAACGCTCACTTGACAAATACCTCCTGACATACCTGTATTATGAATGATACATGCGCTCTTCAAACCATAGGTGACACTGCTGGTGACGGTACCCCTGGCGAATTTCTTGAGACACCAGAAGACGTGTCTGTGGCACCCGTCGCGGCGTCGATCCAGAAGCGGAGGTTGTGCGCAACCCATCCCCACCTTAGACTCCGAGCCAAGGACGAATCGTGACGCACTGCTACACAGTCAAATCCCTCTTGTAAGAATGCCGTACCTCTCTTACTCGGCGTAGGTTGCGGAGCAAATTTTCCTCGTCGTACCGCCAGACGCCCAGCCAGGAACGGGGGCACCTCGATGCCGCTCGTCTCGCACAATCTACCCAGACTGGCGCTCCGTCTGGTTCAACAAGCGCTAGTGCCGTTGATGTGCAGATGCGCCTCGACCGGCTGATTAGGCCTTCAGAGATGAAAGATGAGGGGTGCGTGTTTCCGTCTCATTCGTCCTGCGTCCCATCGTGTTGGGAAGGGCGGTGTGTGCCCAAGTCACCCCGTAGTCGTGTCTATGGAAGAGTGCGTCAGCTACTCAGCTGTCGTGTCCACGCGTTTACCCGATATTGTGGCGAGCTTGGACGGCCTTGTGCCTAGCAGGTGCGACGGTGATGCCAGTGAGTGGTGACCAGGAAAAGTGATTTCAGGATTGGTGATTTCTTTGGACAAGAAGGGATTTGCACGGAATGACGTGAATATAATGACAATTGGAGAGCGCACGTTTCGTATACATAGCGAGGTGGGCGAGATGATCCCCACTCCTACATGTACAGTACAACGCTTTGTGCCCACCATCCTGGACGGAGTTTCGTGACAGCTTGGTGCGGGATTGCGGAAACGCAGGTGGAAATCCTCCTACCCTTGAGAGTAGACGAGGCAGTTGTTTTGCTCGCTTGTGCTAATCATGGCTATGGAGACCTTACATGAAGATGAGACTTCTGAGGGAATGCGGAGTGAAGTGAACTGCCCCAAAGGAGACGACAAGGTGTCAGGGGTACTATCTTACATACTGTAGTCTGCTGATCGAATGATCCACTCGAATGAACTTCCATCAAGTCGAGTCATAGTAGGATGCCGCCAAGGACACAGCCACAGCCAGATCACCAGTCAGACGTCCCGGGCACCGCCTACCTGTTCCCCACTAACTTATATGAGGTGGGTATCCGTAAACTCAACTGAGACCCCCTCCCGTCA
Organism: Russula sp. MG48; assembly: GCA_003313725.1. Taxonomy (NCBI): domain Eukaryota; kingdom Fungi; phylum Basidiomycota; class Agaricomycetes; order Russulales; family Russulaceae; genus Russula; species Russula sp. MG48. The sequence continues at coordinate 19,736 of QLOS01002128.1, read as the reverse complement.
CAGCTATCCTGCTACTACTAGCCGTCATGTCCAACATGCCCTCTACTGACCCCTCCTCATTCCGATCTATTTTTGATCAAGCTTTGGAGGCATATAAAGATGAGACCGGGAAAGACCTCCCCTCCCATCCACTATTTCGCGATATTACTGCCTGTGCATCTCCCGGAGCTGTCCTTGCCATTCTCCGAAAGGAATCCTCCGATTATGGCCTCGGTCAACTCGGGAGCAGCCGTGACACATCAAGAGAGTGGCTGGCCACGACAGTGGACGTACTCAATCAAGTTTTACAAACAGTTGGCGCTGGATTTGGGATCGTAAGTTTGTGGCAATAGGCCAGGATCAGCACTCTGATATTGATTTTGTAGGTATATCCCCCTGCAGGGGTGATCTTTACTGCGATAGGCATCCTCCTCTCAGTAAGTATCTCTCTTAGTTTTTTTGTGCAGGCTATGACGTCCATATCTTTCAGGCGGGTAAAGCTTTTGGTGCTAGTCCCGGCGCTAGTCAAGACGCACTCGCTGAACTCTTTTGCCAAATCGAGAAATTCTTCAAGCGTCTTGACACCTATACGGAAGTCACACTGACGGCAGAAATGAAGGAAGTAATTGTCAGGATCATGGCTGAAGTACTTTCTATCCTTGCCGTTGCGACACGGATGCTTGAGCGGGGAAAAATGAGTGAGTCGATCACCGTTGGTCGACGACTGCTATTAGCTTACCCATATTAAGAAACGTTTTTCATCAGCCTTGTACGAAATAGTGAAATTGAGGACACGCTGGGTCGGTTAGACAAACTGACACAAGAAGAAGCTCTCACGATGTCTGCACAAGTTCTGAGGTCCACACAAAGCTTCGTCACCGAGGTACAGTGTGTCCGCGACAGGGTGCAGGGCGTCGACGACAGAGTGAAGGGCATCGATGACAGAGTGAAGGGCGTCGATTATAAAATGAAGGGCGTCGATGATAGAGTGAAGGACGTGGACGATAAAATGAAGGGCGTGGACGATAAAGTGAAGAACATCGACGACAGAGTGACAGGTCTCGAAGGAAAAAGGAACCCGTGTCTTGATGTTCTTGACAGTGCGCAAATTATTCTGCTAGTCATCGACACAATCCTAACGTTGTACACAGAATTGATTGAACAAATCGAAAACAACCCTACAAGTCTCGACCGTACGTAGTCCTGTCATACACCCATCACGGGTAGAAAAGGCTCAACCACTCTTACAGGAAACAAGTTGCGACAGGCACTTAGGGAATGGCTCTCTCCACCAGATCCTTCCGTCAATTACAACACTGCATCCGAAGCTCACCATACAGGCACTGCCACCTGGTTCACTGACGGCCGAACGTTCGCGGATTGGAAACAGTCCGGTTCCTTCATGTGGGCCCACGGAAAGCGTACGTTCTTCTGGTGCTTGCACTTTCTCAATTTGCTAACGAACCTCTGATTTCATAGCGGGATCAGGAAAAACTGTTCTTAGGTATGTCACCTCCCACCAACTTGTTGCCAAGAATGCAACTCATACTATCGACTATCTACCAGTTCCACGATCATTCAGAGTATCAAGACCGTCTCCGACACTGGGTCAGCATATATGACATACTTCTTCTTTGATTTTAAGGACAAGGGAAAACAAGATGTCCGTGCTCTACTCTCATCTTTCCTTGTCCAGCTCGCCGATCAGTCCAACGCTTCCTGCGACATACTCCTCGCCTTGTACTCGTCACATCGTCGTGGCTCTGAGTTACAGGAGCTGGCGAATGGTGCACTTACGCAATGCCTCGAACAGATGCTCAAGATCCTGGGACTCCCAGTTTATCTCATTATCGACGCCCTTGACGAATGTCCCGATGGCTCTGGGATACCGTCGTCACGTGGGAAGGTCCTCCAGCTTGTGAAGGGGCTCGCCGAATTGCACCTTCCAAATTTACACATTTTTGCCACTAGTCGACCTGAGAGCGACATCCGGACAGTTCTGGAACCCCTAGCATGTACCTCGATATCAATTCACGACCAAGATGGACAAAAGAGTGACATAGTCGATTACATCCGCTACATTGTTTACTCGGACGTAAACATGAAGAAATGGCGGGACGATGACAAGAAGTTGGTGATCAAGACGCTCTCAGATAGAGCCGGTGGAATGTGATGACATCTCTCTCTAGTTTTGATACTTACTCATGGTTTGGAGTAGGTTTCGCTGGGTCTACTGTCAACTGGAACGGCTACGTCGCTGTCTTGCGCCGAGTGTGCGGCGTATTCTCGACGAATTGCCTGACACCCTGGATGAGACTTATAGCCGTGTCCTACGGGAAATCGCCAAGGAGAATAGAGACCACGCATATCGACTTTTACAATGCCTGACGGTGGCAGTCCGTCCACTTCGTGTCGAGGAACTCGCGGAAGTACTTGCGGTTGATTTCAGCGCGGGACTGGTTCCAACACTGAATATGGATTTACGCTGGGGGGACCAAGAACAAGCCATCGTGGTAGCGTGTTCGAGTCTGATTGCCATTGTCGAGGACCACGAATCGCGGATCGTTCAGTTTTCCCACTTTTCTGTGAAGGAATTCCTCACTTCGGAACGCCTTACCACCTTACAAGATGGATCCCACTATCATATTGACGCCGAGGCTGCGCACACGGTGATGGCGCAAGCATGCCTTGCTGTCCTGCTTCGGTTGGACTACAGCATCGACAACGGGAGTACGAAGAGCCTCCCTTTAGCCAATTATGCCACTACACATTTCGGCAGCCATGCCAAATTTGGGAATGTGATATCACAGATAGGAGATGGGATTGACTATCTGCTCGATGGAGAGAAACCGCATCTTGCTGCGTGGCTCTGGGCGCGTAACCCATGGTGGACGCGGAATCTGCAGCCACTAGAGGCAGCTCCCTTATACTGCATAGGGGAGTTGGGACTTCTTGGCATCGTCCAACCGAAGCGCCCACAAGATGTAAATGCCAAACGTGATCTCCACGACACACCACTTCACGCGGCGGTGACCGGGGGATATGTCAAGGTCACACAACTACTAGCCCACTGCATAGACCTGGACATTTGGAGAGACGGCCAGACTCCACTACATTTAGCATCGGACGGGGGGCACCTCGATGTAGTGCAGTGGCTGCTTGACGGCGACGTAGATGTGAATGGCCGTCGGAAAGACAGAAGGACTCCGCTGCACCGAAAAATATCCCGTAAACACGTCAAGTTTGCCCCAAATTTTTCCGTACGCAATACGGACGCCCATATCCGTGACAAGTACTGCAAGACACCACTTCACCTCGCATCCCGTGGTGGACATTGCAATGTCATGTGGTTATTACTGGTGCGAGGTGCGGATGTGGACGCGCAGGATACCAACCACTCGACTCCACTGCATAATGCGTCATCCCAAAGGAAGGTTGAGGCCGCGGAGTTGCTACTCAAATGTGGTGCAAATGTTCATGCGCGGAACAGTCAAGGCGAGACACCACTACACCTCGCGTCCAGGTACGGATATTGCAGCATAGTGCGAGCATTACTGGAGGGAGGCGCGGATGTGGACGTGCAGGACACCTTTCGCTGGACTCCGCTGCATGAGGCATTACTCCAGTCGAAGGCTGAGGCCGCGGAGTTGCTGCTCAAATCTGGTGCAAGTGTTCACATGCGGAACAATCAAGGCGAGACACCACTACACTTCGCGTCCAGGAGTGGATGTCTCAGAATAATGCGGGTATTCCTGGAGCGAGGCGCGCATGTGGACGCGAAGGATACCAAGCACTCGACTCCGCTGCATGAGGCATCATCTCAATCGAAGGTCGAGGCCGCGGAGCTGCTGCTCAAATCTGGTGCAGATGTTCACATGCGGAACAGTCAAGGCGAGACACCACTACACCTCGCGTCCAGGCACGGGTATAGCAACATAATGCGGGCACTATTGGAGGGAGGCGCGGATGTGGACGTGCAGGACTCCTTTCACTGGACTCCGCTGCATGAGGCATTATCCCATTCGAAGGTCAAGGCCACGCAGCTGCTGCTCAAATCTGGCGCGGATATCCACATACGGAACAAGATCGGAGAGACACCGTTCAAGGTTGCGTCGAAAATAGGCAATCGGGAGATCATGCGATTGTTGTCTATAGACAAACAAGAGAGTATTACATATAGGTCTTTAAGGTCTTTTTGACGGGTACTTAGAAGATAGTCCCCGCATGTTTGTGTATTTTTTGCAGTACTACGTTACAAGTTACACGGGCCCTTCCTGGTTTGCCGCACCACTGGAATCATAGGCTGTAATCTGTTAAGACATGTTCTCCCGCTCGGGATCCCCTGATCTGATCAGGTGTGTGACCGCATCATTCCAACTTGAGACGGGAGGTGAGTGATTAATGATCTATTGTAGGGGCTTCGCAAGCTAGGGGTGGTGAGATGAAAATGAGAGCGGAGGAAGCCCTGGCGACAGCCCTAGGAACAACAGAAATGCCCTCCAAACATCACTTGCAAAACTCGGAAGCGTTTGCACTCCCCACGCCAACAACTCGACCTCAAGTCCTGGCAAGAGCCTGGCGACATTGGTCCTTTGGTCTTGAAACGCCGCGCGGATATTCAGAAGACGCGTTCCAACTTCCAAACTCGGCCCACAAGCTGCTTGGACACGTAGTTATTCGCTGTTCGCTGGGTGTCACACGACAGGACGTGCGGCAGCACCAAATAGGCCAAGAACTTGAAGGGAGATAATAATAACAATAATAAAAAAGAGGCGGACTCGGCTAGCGTCCGGCGTGGGCCCGGGGGATTCTGGTGGTAAAACGCGGCCGCTGCACAGCGTACGACGAGGGAAACAAAAGTCGTGTCAATTGTCACTGGCAGTATGTCCAGGAACTGCGGCAGACCAGCGAGCTTAATTTTTTTTCATATGCCCTCAGGATGAATGTATAGCAGGGAAACCGTGAGGGGTACTACTAGTACTAAGAGTAGGTGCTTCCGAGTCACCAGGCAGCACGTGATGTGGTCACCTGATCATGAGAACGAGAAAATACATGAGTGCCCAACGAGCGCCTATTCTAGTTAGGACCCCCCTTTATGCGATAACTCGCAAGCAAGAAAACAAACACAAGGCAAGACAAGAGAGCATCAAGAAAATGGTACGCATCTATGCATGCATACATCCGTGAATGTTAAACTTGTGCACAAGAAGGAAAAAGAGAAGAGAAAAAGGGCGCGATGTACAATAAGCGTTGCGTGTATGATATGTCATAGATCCATGAACACTGGCGTGGGTGTATAATATGATGTCCATCCTTCAGATATCATCGGCCAAAGCCCGATCTACTTCCCTCCCCTCTCGTCCGCGCTGCTGGGATAAATACGTGTAGCGAGCGGTGATTCGGCCTTGTGTCGTCCGCGAAGGACAAGGCCTCACCAGAACCGCGTCTTGTTCCAATCAACACCCTGCGCAGCGCGCAACATCACTGGGTTAGATGTCATGCTGGAGAACTTAAACCCGCACGTATCAACGCATCAGCTACCCCCACCCCCGCAACGAATAAGAAACAGCCACGCACCCCAGTCCCGATAAATACTTCCGCACGCTGCGCGACGGCCATGTCCATCGCATGCGAATTGTGCCGCTGCTCAACTGTCAGACGCAAGTCGCGACTCGTTCCTATACGTTCCCACTCGTCGAGGCCCTCTCTCCGCGCGTCCTCTTGTAGGGCAAACTTGAGCTCTTGGACCCAGTCCGCCCGCCCATTCGTCAGCACATACAGCCGCGTGAGCCTCGTCGTTGGCAACGAGACCCGCACCTCGCGCACCCGTGCGACAATCTGTTCGATCTCGGGGGAGCAGTGCGCACGGTAACGCGCCACCTCTTCCGGTGGTGCGCTGCCCCAGTTGGGCACAGCTGGAGGGGAGAACCGGTCCGGTAGCTCAGGGAACTCATTGAAGCCCATGAAGCTTGCGGACCAGTTGGCAATGACGTTACAGTGCTCGAGGTAGTCTCCGCGCCGGATGTGTAGTGCAAGCAAACCTGAGAGGGGAGTAGGGCGAGAGGAAGGAGTGAAGTCAGACGGGGTGGCGGAGTAAAGCGCAGGGTGAATGAGATGTGCGTTCAGGGCAAGTGCGGAGGTGATGAGTGGTGACCACGAAAAGTGTGTCAAGATTGGGGATGTAATGAACGACGGCCATATGTCAAGCAATCGTTTTGAGGTTCCGAATATCCTTCCAATGAAGATCAGCATGAAACTTCATGGGGAGGTGTAGCAGGGGAGAACACACGTTAAATCGAAAATCTGTCCTGAATACCCGTTGATCTCGACACACCGATCCTCGGTCTGCTCGAGTTTCTCAACCCACGCTTGCAATATAGTCGCGGCAGTTGCATTCCATAGCGGGCCGTTGATCTCTTGGGAATGGATGATAGTACGGTTAGGACACACTTCATCGAAAAACTCGGGAACGACCGCGGGAGTCGCATTCGCAGATGGCGGAAAGGGGTCTCCTGCAACTGGGCCTGGGATTGGAGGGTAAAATGAGGGACGCACACAAAGTAGGAGAGCAAAGGATGCACACCGGAGAGCAGAGCGGTTAAGGGCACGCGTGCGGGAATCTTCTTGCCATTGAAGCTAGAAAAGTCGCCGGGCCCCCTCTTGTCCCATGTGTAATTCTCAAACACGTAACTTCCCGATTGAAAAAAAGAAGTTACGTGAGCGGCCAGACGGGGATGACTAGAGGGCGTACGTTCGGTTGGCAAGGTAGGCGAGATGGGCATTCAATAGCATCTCTTCCATCGCGTTGCCCCATCCTAGGCCTTTGCAGGTTTCACTTGAGTCTCGTGACTAACTTGGTGTAGGACAGTGGAAACGCACCCCAGACCTGGTTTGAAAATCGTATGTAGCGACCCTCCCGACCTTGGGGGTAGGGCAAGTCAGGATCATTCTGAGGGAGCTGCTTCTCCCGGTCGTGCCATTCGTAGAAGCGCGGTGTGTGGGTGTCCTCCTCCTCTGGGTTGGGGAGGACCTGCGAAGAGACGGGGGGATCGTTCTGGCTCACGGAGGTGTCGTTCTGGCCCACGGAGGTGTCATTCTGGCCCACGGGGGTGTCGGTATTGTTCACGGGGACGTCGGTAGGGATCACGGGAATGGCGGTATGGCTCACGGGGAGGTCTGTATGGCTCAGGGGGACGTTATAGGTCAGGGAGAGGTCGTTATAGTCATGGGTTACGGGGGTGCCATAGCCGAGGGGGAGGTCGTTGTGACTCGGGAAGATGTCGCTATGGCCCACAGGGAGGTCATTATGGCTCAAGGGGAGGTTATTATTCTGGTCCACGGACACGGGGAGGCGGTCCTGGCTCAAGTCGGAAGAATGACGAAGACGAAAGAGGAGAGCGATCGCTCCGAGGACGACGAGGCCAAAGAATGGGCTCCGAATACGACGAGGGAAGACAGAACGGTGAATAAGGGAAGTTGGATACTGTTTTTCGACGGCCACGGTAACCGGGTTTGGAAGACTCTGAGCGATGGATCGCAGCAGCATTTGGATGAAACTGGCTTTTTTGAGTGATAAGACCACCACTTTTCTCCGTTGGGCACGGGAAACATAGACCACGTGGCCGCTTCTGGATTGGATCAGGTAATCTCTACTCTATCTTCGACGACCACTCTGGGATATGTCGAGTCAAGTCCCCTCTGTGGATGCGCTGAGAGGACGTGTTATATGTGTATGTGTGTGTCATCGTGTTAGTCTCGCTGATTTAATTTAGTGTGCGAGGGTTCGGGCCACATTTAATTACATGTGGAGAGAAAGCGAGCTTAGCGAGGACTGTATAACTTTGGTGGAGTCGACGTTCATGAGCGGCGTTGCTCGGAAAAGCATGCCTTTAAGCTTCGATGTTATCACGTCCCCCGTCCATAGCCAATTTATCACGGCACGACTGAAATTTTGAATTGTGTACCAGTGACTGCCTACCAGTATCCTAGCTCTAGTAATAGCCATGGAGCACCTCGTCGATGGACCTATCTCCTCCAGTACCCACCATTAAAATATCTGGTCAGAGGCTACCACAAAGCTACTTAATGACTTGGAGGGAACAGAGAGCCGAGCAATAATTGATGATTGACCTCGTTTTTGTGGCAGCAGGGAGAGCATTGCCAGAAAAGGAATTAGCGTGGAAAGTGATTATATAATCAACGAGCTTTCGAGAGACCCCTTTGAACGACTAACATGCCCTGGCCAGCCAAAGTCATCCGCCAATTCGAAAAGGTCCCTGGCAACCCCTCTGAGGCAGACTTCCACGGTCCTTATAATAGGCTTCTGTGTACCCTCTTTCCTCCGGACACCGATTTTACGGTTGTTCCCCGGTATATGCTGGGTTCACTTGAGTCGGCGGACTTTCCTGTCTTGCTCGAAGATAAGCCTGTCTTCATATTGGAGCTCAAGACACCTGGGGACTTTCGATACCCGTCCTCGCGCGAGACTGCCGACCGACAGATTCGAGCTCGCATCAGGGATCTGCACGGTCTGTCATGATTGCCTGCATCTCATCGGCTTTGAACACCAACTGCCTCTACAGGTGATTGTCCTCTGCCTGTTCTCCACGCCGTTATCGCAGCAGGGACCAAGCACTGCTTCTATAAGAAACCTCGTGGTCGGCGCGTGGAGCCCCCCTTAGTCGACGCCCACCCTGAATTGGAGACAGACATGGCGCCACGAGAACGCTGGGACTGTGATATTCTCGAGGAAGAAGGAGCCCAGAAATTTCGAGCTGTGGTAGATGAAATAAAGCAGACCTGTGCGGCTCTCTGATTGTGCCTGGTGTTATGGATCCACAAGAACAGATGGAAACTTGTCGATGTGGAGACGATGGGATTATGTGTACCGTACGATCCATGTATAATACGAAAGTATAGGCCTTATTTGTTCGCACTGGACATGTTAAATTGAACAGCACATCATCACCATCCGATTCCTCCAAGGGTGCGATCGCCTAGTCAGTGCCGACCACAATTAAACCGTGCGGAAGAATTCTTGATGCACTCGTAGCTCGAGCTGGAAAGAAAAGGAGAGGTAAGGACGACAAGACCAAATAATGGCCCGCGAAAACGATGGGGGACCAGGGGGAGGATCAAATGTGGAATAATGGAAGAGGAATACAGTTTTTCGACGATCACTAGGGATTGGAAGACTCTGGGCGGTGGACCGCAGCAGAACCGAACGTGGCTAAACAAATGAGCAGGAGTGATCTGAATAGCAGCGGAAACCTCCACGCCCATCACATGGGAACTCCTACCCAAAGTAATAGTGGCTCCAAGTCGGCGAGTCCGTCAATTCCGGTAATGTCATATTATCTTCGGTGCTAAAAACATGCACTCGAAGCACTCCACCCCCCTCTGTAGGATGCCCAATCACCGGATGAACGGCACGGCGCTCTTACCATGCCCGGCCTCCCCGCTTCCGTGTCCGCCCGTGCAGCCCAGTAGAACACGTGCCGTTACCAGACTACTGGCGCGGTGAAAGCCATTACATAAGCTTCAACCTTTGTTGCCCGAGTCTTCTCGAGACGGGGCAAGCCTAATTGCGCTGATCAATGGTTCGATGAGAGCCACCCATGCAGTACAACTCACGATTGCCACTTAAGTTCCCCTTGTGTGCGTCTAACGTTCATGCCGTGCCAGTTCACACATATGTCGCATTTTCAAGCACCGCATACCTGCCCTAGTCATCGGTACGTAGTACGTACACGTACACGAGGCTAGGGTCCCTTTATATCCCTCTCACTGAGCTGAGACCTCCCGTTATCCTAACGCCCCAACCACCATGTCCCACATTCCCTCTACGAGTGACCAGTACTCCCACTTTCGATCCATTTTCGATGCTGCTTCCAAGGCGTACGCAGAGAAGACAGGGAAAGACCTCACTTCTCATCCACTACTTGACAAGCTTACAACCTGCCGCTCCGCCGATGCCATCACCACCATACTTCGCCAGCAAATCCCTGCATTTAGTCAGCCTGCAAGCAGTGATGACAGATTGACAAAGACGCTGGCTCCTATAGTCAAGGTGCTCAACTCATTTTCCGCAACTATTGGCTCTGGTATCGGCCTGGTGAGTCTGAGGGGCAGGGTGATCGTTCAGGATCAACCCTCTGATATTGATTTTGTAGGTATATCCTCCCGCGGGGGTCATCTTTACCGGCATTGGCGTCCTCCTCACAGTGAGTGTCCTTCCTTGGCTCCCTTGCGTAGGCCATTGTGACGTCCTTGTCTCTCAGGCGGCTCAGGCTGTTGTCGATGGGCAAGGCGCACTGGTTGAACTGTTCGAGCGTATTGGACACTTCCTCAGCCGCCTCGAGACTTATACCGATGTCCCATCAACGGGAGCAATGACCGAGATCACCGTCAAGATTATGGCGGAAGTGCTTTCCATCCTCGCCGTCGCGACAAGGGAGATTGAGCGGGGGAAAGCGAGTGAGTCGATCTCCGGTGATGGACGACTGCTGCTGGCTTACCCACGTACAGAAACGTTTCTCGACAAGCTAGTGGGAAGGACTGATGTTTCAGATGCGCTGCTTCGGTTAGACAAACTGACTCAAGACGAAGTTCGTATGGTGGCTGCACAAACTCTGAAAGTTACGCATGGTGTCGATCGCAAAGTAACGGCCCTCGGCAGCGAGGTGCACGGAATCTACGACAAGGTATGCGGCGTCGACGACAGACTGAGGGGAGTGGAAGACACAGTGAAGGGCGTTAAACGAGAAGTTAATAGGGTTCTTAAGGGTGCGCGACTCGTATTCAATTGGTCATTAACGCGATCCTAACACTCTACGTACTAGTAATACAACAAACGACAAACGACGCTGGCGGTCAGGGCTGTATGTGATCCCATCAGTCCTGCCAAAGGTTGTAAACGCTCAAGCATTCGTACAGGGAACCCAACGCGAGAGGACGTTAGAGAATGGCTCTCTCCTCCAGATCCTTCCATAAATTACGACACTGCACTTGAAGCTCACCAAGAAGGCACAGCAACATGGTTTACCGAGGGCCACACGTTCGCAGATTGGAAAGAGTCCGGCTCACTTTTGTGGGTCCATGGGAAACGTATGTTCTTTTACCTGTTGCTCCTTCGTTTTTCTAATGAGCCTCCTGTTCCCAAGCGGGATCCGGGAAGAGTGTTCTCAGGTACGCCCCTACGCTCCCACCTCATTCTGTCCCGATGAACTCATATTATACGATATCGACCAGCTCTACGATCATCCAGAATATCGAATCCACTTCCAACGCTGGGTCGGCGTATATCGGGTATTTCTTTTTCGACTTTAAGGATACCGGAAAGCAAGATGCGCGTGCTCTGCTCTCGTCTCTCCTCATCCAGCTCTCCGATCAGTCTGATTCTTACTTGGACAAGCTTCTCGCCTTGTGCAAGGCACACCGTAATGGCTCTGAGTTGCAGAAGCCGGCGAATGGTGCACTTAAGCAATGGCTCAAGGAGATGTTGACGATGCCGGAGCAAGTCCCGATTTATCTCGTTATGGATGCCCTTGATGAGTGTCCCGACTCTGGGATACGGTCCTCCCGTGGAAAGGTCCTGGACCTTGTGGAAGAGCTCGTCAAGTTGCACCTTCCCCATTTGCGGCTCTGTATCGCGAGTCGTCCCGAGCAAGACATCCGAACTGCTCTTGAGCCCTTGGCATCTGTCCGTGTATGCCTTCACGATGAACGCGGTCAAAAGCAGGACATCATCGATTACGTCAGATCAGTTGTTTACTCTGACAGAAAGATGAAGATATGGCGGGAAGAAGACAGGAAGTTAGTTATCAAGACGCTCTCAGATAGAGCTGGTGGGATGTAAGGACTCTCGGTTGTCTGCTCGTTAACGTCACTCATACTGAGCAGGTTTCGTTGGGTTTATTGTCAACTTGAAATTCTTCGCGACTGTCTTGCGCGGAATCTGCGGCACACTCTTGATGAGTTGCCCAACACCCTGGACGACACGTATCAGCGCATCCTACGAGAAATCCCCGAACAGAACAGAGATGACGCATATCGATTGTTGCAATGCCTCACAGCGGCCATTCGCCCTCTTCGTGTGGACGAACTCGCGGAAGTACTCTCGGTTGATTTCACCACGGGGAGAATACCAACGCTCAATGTCGATCAGCGCTGGGGGGATCAAGAGCAAGCTATTCTCCTGGCATGCTCCAGTCTAATCGCTGTGGTTGAGGACGACAATTCCCGAATTGTTCAATTTTCGCATTTCTCCGTAAAGGAGTTCCTAACTTCGGATCGGTTTGCCATATCAAAGTGGGACGTCTCGCATTATTATATTAGCCCCGAACCTGCGCACACGGTGATGGCGCAAGCTTGCCTCGCAGTTCTGCTTCGGTTGGACTACTACATCGACAAGGAGAGCATCAAGAAGTTTCCTTTCGCTGGGTATGCCGCTTCACATTTTGACGACCATGCCAAGTTCGGGGACGTGATATCGCATATACGGGATGGGATCGACTATCTCCTTGACGCAAAGAGACCGCATTTTGCTGCGTGGCTAAGGGCGTACGCGCCATGGAGGTGGATGCAGATGGGGAATCCCGAACGACTGGAGGCAGTTCCTTTATTCTACGTGGTGCAATTTGGATTCCCTGGCATGACCCGGCACCTCATCTTGAAGCGTCCGCAAGATGTAAATGCCAACATTAGTCAATTGGGTACGGTCTTGCACCTTGCGTTGTACTGTCAACACGTCGAGCTCTCACAGCTGCTGCTCGAAAGTGGCGCAAATTTCCATGCGCGGAACCACGAGGGCTGGACACCACTACACCTGGCGTCGATGCATGGATATCGCGACATCATGCAGTTATTACTGGACCGAGGTGCGGGTGTGGACGCCCAGGATAAGGGCTCCTCGACTCCGCTGGTTTGGGCGTTATCCAACAAGAAACCCGAGGCCGCGCAGCTGCTGCTCGAATGTGGCGCAAATGTCCGCGCGCGGAGCAAGGAGGGCGAGACACCACTACACCTGGCGTCGAAGGGTGGATATTGCGACATCATGCGGTTATTATTGGACCGAGGTGCAGATGTGGACGCCCAGGACAAGAGCTGCTCGACTCCGCTTCATGAGGCATTACGCGGCTCGGGGTCCGGGGCCGCGCTGTTGCTGCTCGAATGTGGCGCAAATGTCCATGCGCGGACCAAGGAAGGCGAGACACCACTACACCTGGCGTCGAGGCGTGGGTATCGCGACATCATGCGGTTATTACTCGACCGAGGTGCGGATGTGGACGCCCAGGATAAGATCTGCTCGACTCCGCTGCATGAGGCGTTATCCCGTGGGGAGCCTGAGGCCGCGCAGCTGCTGCTCGAATGTGGCGCAAATGTCCGCGCGCGTGACAAAGAGGGCGAGACACCACTACACCTGGCGTCGAGGCATGGATATCGCGACATTATGCAGTTATTACTGGACCGAGGTGCGGATGTGGACACCCAGGATAAGTTCTGCTCGACTCCGCTGCATCGGGCGTTATTCGGCCACAGGCCCGAGGCCGCGCAGCTGCTGCTCGAGTGTGGCGCAAATGTCCGCGCGCGGAACAAGGAGGGCGAGACACCACTACACCTGGCGTCGAGCGGTGGATTTTGCGACATCATGCGGTTATTACTGGACCGAGGTGTGGATGTGCACGCCCAGGATAAGAGCTGCTCGACTCCGCTACATTTGGCGTTATCCAACGAGAATCCCGAGGCCACGCAGCTGCTGCTCGAATGTGGCGCAAATTTCCATGCGCGGAACCACGAGGGCTGGACACCACTACATCTGGCGTCGATGTATGGATATCGCGACATCATGCGGTTATTATTGGACCGAGGTGCGGATGTGGACGCCCAGGATAAGAGCTGCTTGACTCCGCTGCATGTGGCATTATCCAACGTGAAGCCCGAGGCTGCGCAGCTGCTGCTCGAATGTGGCGCAAACGTCCGAGCGCGGAACTACCGTGGCAAGACTCCACTCCACTTCGCGTCGCAGCTCGGAGATTGCGACGGCCTACGATTGTTACTCGACCGAGGTGTGGAAGTGGACGTGCAGGATAAATACCACTTTACTCCGTTGCACGAGGCATCACGCAACTGGGGGCCTGAAGCCGCGCGACTGCTGCTCGAGCGTGGCGCCAATGTTCGTGCGCGGACCGTGTTCGGAACGACCCCATTACGGTATGCAAGAACCCAGGAGATGAAGCGTTTGTTGTCGGACCATATGCGCAGTAACCAACAACGTAGTACTTACAGCTCTTTTTTACGACTTTCACAAGTGACCTCGCGTATCTTTATGTGATTTGAATACTACAGGTGGATAGTTCCTTCGCTGCGGAATAGCTGGAAGTCTAGATTAAGTTGTACGCTCAAAAGTAAGGGTATGGAAGATGAATGCGGGGGCCTTTGCGATAGGCTCAGGCGCATCCACAGATTCACTATGAGCATGCGTTTGCAGACCCCAACCTCACTACTCATCCCCAAGTCTCACTAGAGCTTGGTGCCTTTGGTCATTTGCTATGACTCGGCGTGAGACGTTGATTACAAGATTGCGTCTTCGATTCTAGGTGGACGGGAAGATATCAAAGACCACCCTGGTGCATGAGGCGATTCTGACTCATAACGTCGCTCATTGCAACGTTCGATATGGTCACTAGAGATGGGAAGCCCAATTTGACTTTGGGGGGACTGAGGACCGATCCTACACTTAATCAAGACCAGGTTTTTGGAGTGATCTGGAGAGCCGGAGGGTCGCCTAAGATGACGAAGAGATGAAGCCAAGCGTGAACTATCGGTGCATAAATTTGAGCGCGAGGCAGAGGGGTCGAGCAAGGAAAAGCTGTCAAATTCGGTTTTGGCTGGGTAGTTGGCATGCGAGGTATTTGGAGAATAGAAGACTGATTTTTTATGGTCATATAATCGACTTTGAATACCATGGAACAGCACTAAAGTAGACAAGACAACCCTCCCCTGCGCGAATAGCTCCGCGCGCAAATTCCACCGAAGCTCTACCATACGCCACGATAGCCCATACATAGGCTGCCGGTAAACAAGTGATGAGCAGGAGCGATCGGTACAGTACTGTACAGTACTGTAATGTCATCGACGTGCTCGCTTCGAGGAAGCGCTCTCAGGCTTGCAGCCCCACGACTTACATAATCCGTGCCTAGGCAATCACCGGATGAGCCTCGCTTCCGCCTGCGCCAGCAGTGGAACACGTGCCGCGACGAAACGGTGTGAAAGAGTCGGTTACCCCGTTCTCGGGCCGAGCTGGGGACATTCGCCGGGTCCGGGTCTTCTCAAGACGGGGCTGCGCTGATCAATGGCTCTATGAGAACCATCCATACAGTACGTCTCATGATTGCTACTCAAGCTCCCCTTTTGCGCATCTGACGTTCATGCCAGTGCACACACATGCCACGTTTTCGGGCACCGCATACCTGCCCTAGTCCTCACTACGTACACGAGGCTAGAATCCCTTTCTATCCCTCTCACCGAGTCCTCCCGTTACCCTAACACCCCCAACCACCATGTCCCATTGTCCCTCTTCGAGTGGCCAGTACTCCCACTTTCGATCCATTTTTGATGCCGCTTCCAAGGCGTACACAGAGAAGACAGGGAAGGACCTCACTTCTCATCCACTACTCGACAAGCTTACAATCTGCGGCTCCGCCGATGCCATCACCACCATACTTCGCCAGCAAATCCCTGCATTTAGTCAGCCTGCAAGCAGTGATGACAGATTGACAAAGGCCCTGGCTCCTATAGTCAAGGTGCTTAACTCATTTTCCGCAACTATTGGCTCTGGTATCAGCCTGGTGAGTCTGAGGACGTTCAGGGTGATCGTTCAGGATCAGCCCTCTGATGTTGTGTTTGTAGGTATATCCTCCCGCGGGCGTTATCTTTACCGGCATCGGCGTCCTCCTCACAGTGAGTGTCTTTCCTTGGCTCTCTTGCATAGGTCATTGTGACGCTCTTGTCTCTCAGGTGGCTCAGGCTGTTGTTGACGGGCAAGGCGCACTGGTTGTGTTAGGCTCACTGGGGCCTGACGCCTGATGAGGCTAATACTGGGTCTCACTCGACTTCAACCTTGGTGGTGTCCCAAGGTCCTCAAGGCGATAAGATAACAGATGGTCCACACGATCGTGAGATATGTGAGGACCAAGGTGATAAGCAAGGCGATCTTGAAGTAAGACAGCTCGATCTTGAAGGAGATGAGATAAGATTGCAGTCTTTTAACTTCGGAGGGAGCTGAGCGGCGACTCGATTGTGAGCTTGATCTTAGATCGGACTGATAAGACCGCAAAGACAAGTTTATAAGCTCAGAGATCTTCAGCAAGAAGATCTTGAGCGCAGTACAGTGGATTGGATCGAATCAAGCCGAAACTGAGGAATAAGTCCCCAGTTTCCCTTCCTATTTATACAGTTTCGGCCCCATGTGGGGCCCGCAGTCTCTGGTCACGATCCGGTAGTCATACTAAGTCCATGGGGCAGATTCGGGTAAGTACGTGTAAACGAGGTGAAGTAATAGCCGGTCGGCAATGGTAGTGGGTCAGGAAGTGACAGGGTGACGTCACGTCACACCACCGCCCGTTCTGTCCAGGACTCCGGGCCAGAAGTGGTGTGCGCGTGATGCACCCTGTATTCGAAAATGAGTCTTCTAACGTAAAATTGTACCTGCCACTTTTTGTCCCTGCACCAGGCCAGTGCGCGTGACAGGTTGAGCTGTTTGAACGTATTGGAAACTTCCTCAGCCGCCTCGAGACTTATACCGATGTCCCACCAACGGGGGCAATGACCGATATTACCATCAAGATCATGGTGGAAGTGCTTTCCATCCTCGCCGTCGCGACAAGGGCGATTGAACGGGGGAAAGGGAGTGAGTCGATCTCCAGCGATGGACGACTGCTGCTGGCTTACCCACGTTCAGAAACGTTTCTCAACAAGCTAGTGGGAAGGACTGATGTTTCAGATGCGCTGCTTCGGTTAGACAAACTGACTCAAGATGAAGTTCGTATGGTAGCTGCACAAAATCTGAAAGCTACACATGGAGTCGATGACAAAGTCACGGCGCTCGGCAGCGAGGTGCACGAAATCTGCGACAAGGTGTGCGGCGTCGACGACAGAATGAGGGGAGTGGAGGAAAGAGTGAAGGGCATTGAACGAAAAGTTGATAGGGCTCTTAACAGTGCGCGAATCGTATTCAGTTAATCATCAACTCAGCCCTGACACGTTACATACTAGCAACTCCACAAACAGCAAACAATTCTGGCGGCCAGGACTGTGCGTTATCTCGTCTCTACCCTGTCACAGGTTGTAAAGGCTCAAGCACCCATACAGGGAACCCGTCGCGAGAGGACCTTAGAGGATGGCTCTCTCCTCCAGATCCTTCCTTAAATTACGACACTGCACTTGAATCTCACCAAGAAGGCACAGCAACGTGGTTTACCGAGGGCCACACGTTCGCAAATTGGAAAGAGTCTGGGTCCCTTTTGTGGGTCCATGGGAAGCGTATGTTCGTTTATCTGTTGCGCTTCCATTTTTGCTAATGAGCCTCCTGTTCCAAGCGGGATCCGGGAAGAGTGTTCTCAGGTACGCCCCTACGCTCCCACCCCATTGTATCCAGAGGAACTCATGTTATTCGATATCGACCAGCTCTGCGATCATCCAGGATATCAAATCCATTTCCAACACTGGGTCAGCGTATATCGGGTATTTCTTTTTCGACTTTAAGGATACCGGAAAGCAAGATGCGCGTGCTCTACTCTCGTCTCTCCTCATCCAGCTCTCCGATCAGTCCGATTCTTACTTGAACAAGCTTCTTGCCTTGTGCAAAGCACACCATATTGGCGATGAATTGCAGAAGCCAGCGAATGGTGTACTTAAACAATGCCTCAAGGAGATGCTGACGATGCCGGAGCAAGTCCCGATTTATCTTGTTATGGATGCCCTTGATGAGTGTCCCGACTCTGGGATACGGTCCTCACGTGGAAAGGTCCTGGACCTTGTGGAAGAACTTGTCAAGTTGAAGCTTCCCCATTTGCGTCTCTGTGTCACGAGTCGTCCCGAGCAAGACATCCGAACTGCTCTTGAGCCCTTGGCATCTGTCCGCACATGCCTTCACGACGAAAGTGGTCAAAAGCAGGACATCGTCTATTACGTCAGATCAGTTGTTTACTCGGACAGAAAGATGAAGATATGGCGGGAAGAAGACAGGAGGTTAGTTATAACAGCACTCTCAAATAGAGCTGGTGGGATGTAAGGACTCGGTTTTCTGCTCGCAAACGTCTCTCATACGTTCGAGCAGGTTTCGTTGGGTTTATTGTCAACTTGAAATCCTTCGCGACTGTCTTGCGCGGAATCTGCGGCGCACTCTTGACGAGTTGCCCACAACCCTGGACGACACGTATCAGCGCATACTACGAGAAATCCCCGAGCAGAACAGAGATGACGCATATCGATTGTTGCAATGCCTTACGGCCACCATTCGCCCTCTTCGTGTGGACGAACTCGCTGAAGTACTCGTGGTTGATTTCACTGTAGGGAGAATTCCAACGCTCAATGTTGATCAGCGCTGGGGTGATCAAGAACAAGCTATTCTCCTGGCATGCTCCAGTCTAATCACCATCATTGAGGACAACAATTCCCGAATTGTTCAATTTTCGCATTTCTCCGTAAAGGAGTTCCTAACTTCGGATCGGTTTGCCATATCAAAGTGGGACGTCTCGCATTATTATATTAGCCCTGAATCTGCGCACATGGTGATGGCGCAAGCTTGCCTCGCAGTCCTGCTTCGGTTGGACTACGACATCAACAAGGAGAGCATCAAGAAGTTTCCTCTAGCTCTGTATGCTGCTTCACATCTCGACAACCATGCTCGGTTCGGGGACGTGATATTACACATACGGGATGGGGTCGACTATCTCCTTGACGCAGAGAAACCACATTTTTCTGCGTGGCTATGGGCAGGCAACATGATCACGTATTGGGGGTTGGAGGGGCATCCGAAACGACTGGAGGGATTTCGTTTATACTACTTAGTGGAATTGGGATTCGTTGGCATGGCCTGGCACCTCATCTTGAAGCGTCCGCAAGATGTGCATGTCAGCGGTGGTCGACACGGTACAATCTTGCACGCTGCGCTGTACTATGGACACGTCGAGCTTTCACAGCTACTGCTCGAAAGTGGCGCAAATGTCCATGCGCGGAACAAGGAGGGTGAGACACCACTACACCTGGCGTCACCGCGTGGATATCGCGACATCATGCAGTTATTACTGGAGCGAGGTGCGGGTGTGGACGCCCAGGATAAGTTCTGCTCGACTCCGCTGCATCGGGCGTCATCCAACTGGAATCCCGATGCTGCGCAGCTGCTGCTCGAACGTGGCGCAAATGTCCGCGCGCAGAACAAGGAAGGCGAGACACCACTACACCTGGCGTCGTGGGGTGGATATTGCGACATCATGCGGTTATTACTGGACCGAGGTGCGGATGTGGACGCCCAGGATGAGAGCTGCTCGACTCCGCTGCATCGGGCGTTATCCAACGGGAATCCCGATGCTGCGCAGCTGCTGCTCGAACGTGGCGCAAATGTCCTCGCACGGAACAAGGAGGGTGAGACACCACTACACCTGGCGTTGCCGTGTGGATATCGCGACATCACGCGGTTATTACTGGATCGAGGTGCGGATGTGGACGCCCAGGTAGTGTTGCTGCAGCTAAGCCGA